>JAKOGI010000914.1:0-225000 GCA_029747015.1 Carnegiea gigantea | reverse complement strand
CCTAATGAGTGTTTTTGGTGAGTTATTTTTTCAACTAATGTTAGGGGTATTCATCGGTCCCGGACCGGACCGGACCGGCTGGACCGAAGACCGAAAATTTGCCAAACCTTGGACCGAGGACCGGACCGGTCTGGAGTCGGTCTTGGACCGGACCGGACCGGACAGAACCCGGACCGGACCGGACCGGACCGACTCCAGACTGGTCCTCAGGCAACAAAATCGTAATCGCAGACTACATTTTCATTCTGAAGCTAAGACCCTTAAATCTTAATCTCATTTCGGAAATTGAAATATAAACTCAAGCCCTTATATTTCAGCTACTCCAAACTTCAATTACCCATATGAAATTGGCATCTGAAGATCCAGGGGAAATCAAAATTAAATTTTGATCTCCACCCACAACATTACAGTTAAAGAAAAATCAAAGATTGATCACAAAATGAGATTTTGTTGGGGCGTTACCTTCCTTGTCTTGAATCTTAGCTTTGACATAGTCAATGATGTCGTTGGATTCAACCTTAAGGTCAAGAACCCTATCGAACAAACACACGAACGAATGAAAGAGAAAGAGGAGAGAAAGTCATTAACCAAATCAAATTCACAAAACCCTAGAACAAATTCACAACATCGGAAAACCCTAGAAAAGCAAATTAAAACCCTAACTAACACAATCAACGAATCCAAGCATGAAGCTGAAGCTTACCTCCACCAAATGAACAAAGATCGAGAGAAGATCAGGATTCAGAAGTAGAAGAACAGCAGAAGACAGCAGATGAGCGCAACTGAGCGAGAAGAAGGCCAGAAGTAGTCTGTCCAGGAAGGCAGCAAGGAGCCAAGGAAGAAGGAGACGAGAAGGGAACCGCCTCACTACAGCTGCCGCCGGCCACCGAGCGCCGAGAAGGGCAGTAGAAGAGAAGGGAACGGATGAGAAGGAGGAGGAGTAGAACTAGAAGCAGACTGTGAGTCTCGAAGCCACGAAATGGTTTGGTCCTCGAAGGCCCTCGAAGCCAATTAGCAGGATTCAGGAAATTTAAAAAAAAAAAAAGAAAACCCGGTCAGTCCGGTCCACCAGGTCCAAGACCGGACCGGACCGAAGACCGAAAACAGGAAAGGAAATGACCGATGACCAGACCGAAAAGCCTCGTTCTGGTCCGGTCCAGGCCGGTCCGTTCCGGTTTTCGGTCCGGTCCGATCCTGGACCATTTAATGAACAGCCCTAACTAATGTCTTTGTAATTTTCCAACCTAATTAAACTAGTTCAAATTCAAAGTTAGAAAATACACAACCAAGCTAATACACAGGTCTGGTCTGGTCGGCACATGGGCGACCTGCTTTGAACCTCTTTAAAAACGGAACAAAAACTTGCGTAAAACAACGTTGTATAATAATTATTGTTATGTACAAAGTATTGGTAATGAGCTAAACTAATTTGATCCTGTAAATTAGTGCGTCAATTAGGTTGAAAAAAATAATGGGTTACTAAACAGGCCGTTAATAGGCCAGCTCAGTCCAATCCATTAATATGCCTCAATGGGCTGGCCCATTATTAGCCTAGTCCATTATTTACCTGACCCTTTATTAGCCCTATTTTAAACGGGCCAACCATTTAACTCAATTAATATCCGGTCCATTGTCAATCCCTAATACTCACAAATCAGGATACACTATTAACACAAAGTTATATAGAAAATAATTGATTCAACTACATAAATGATTGTAGTAAAGATAGAGATAATTGTCGCAAAACTAATTAAAAAACAATGTCAATTAAAGAAGACCTTTAGTATTAATTGTGTAGTCTGAAAAAGGGGGGAAAACCCTCATCATTATAGAATCCTCGTCTCACAGTGCTGGAGAGAATTTGAGAGGCATCATGCAAACTTAATTGGAGAGAGTTAAAGAGTGGAATAATTGGAGAGAATTTGAGAGGCATGTAAATATGATCTTGTGAGCCAGTTATAATGTGTGAAGTAGTTGATTTATGCAAGGAACGATTGATTTTTTCCGCAAGACCAATGAAGCAGTTATATTTATCATTAGGGTTAATGAACGATCGTCCTAATTAGTTAAAAAAAGGAAAAGAAATTAGTTGCACCAAAAATTAAAATAAATAAATAAAGGAACTAATATCGCCCATTTTATACCATTGAGAAAATCATAATGGATAGATAAAGTTGGGTGGGGGGACGCAGCGGAGTCAGAATGTTAGAGATGGTAATTCTTTTAAAAAAATCACTTTTTTTTATTGTGGATATGATTTGAAGATTTGGAGCTGATATTATGCCAATTAATCTGATTTGGAATATATTATTCTAGGCATATCTATACTATTATATAAAAGCAATGTTATGCTGACGTGGATTTTTCTTGAATTGTCGAAATTTGGAATTTTTGGGCCATAGATTAATTCTCACTCTTGATCACAACCATTCAATATCAAAGTAACTAATTCTTATTAAAAAAAAGAAATAATCATTAATCATTTAGAAGGATAATATAAACATTAAAGTAAATCAAAAAAAAAGAATGAAAATTATGGTAAGGATCATTGCACATATATGTTGATACTGTTCTATATCTTTTTAATTTGAAAGATTTGAAGTTATTTTTAATTACAACCATACATAATTAAACATATTCCTACCGCCATAAACCCATGTTATCTCCCCAGTCCTCCGCTCCCACCCTCTCAATCTGTTGGCTATTTTAACTTAATTGACACTATTACTTAATATGTGCACTTTATGTACAAAAGTTGACCCTTTTAATGCGCTGTCTTTCTCTCTCTCTCTCTCAAAATAGAATTTTTGTAAGGTCCATCAACAATTGTTTAAAATGTTTGACGTTCATATCCAATTCTATACTATTATATAAAAGCAATGTTATGCTGACGTGGATTTTTCTTGAATTGTCAAAATTTAGAATTTTTGGGCCATAGATTAATTCTCACTCTTGATCACAACCATTCAATATCAAAGTAACTAATTCTTATTAAAAAAAAAGAAATAATCATTAATCATTTAGAAGGATAATATAAACATTAAAGTAAATCAAAAAAAAGAATGAAAATTATGGTAAGGATCATTGCACATATATGTTGATACTGTTCTATATCTTTTTAATTTGAAAGATTTGAAGTTATTTTTAATTACAACCATACATAATTAAACATATTCCTACCGCCATAAACCCATGTTATCTCCCCAGTCCTCCGCTCCCACCCTCTCAATCTGTTGGCTATTTTAACTTAATTGACACTATTACTTAATATGTGCACATTATGTACAAAAATTGACCCTTTTAATGTGTTGTCTTTCTCTCTCTCTCTCTCTCAAAATAGAATTTTTGTAAGGTCCATCAACAATTGTTTAAAATGTTTGACGTTCATATCCAATTCTAAAATGCTCTCATTTTTCTTTTTATCATCTTTTTCAATTTATAGGATCAAAATATATCAAAAAAGTGGTATGCATAAGGATCAAAATACAACAAGGAAGAAGTCTACCTAAAAATTTTCTTGCTCATCCCTTTTGTCTTTTTCTAACGGAATGTTTATATTTGATTTTTATTCATCTTTTTTTAATTGATGGGGATCCAGATATAGCAAGGAAGTTGTCTTTCAATGATCGAGATCTAATTAAAAATTTCTTTTTTCATATTATTTCATTTTCTTCTACTTGAATTTATTCTATTTTTGATTTTTCATAATATTACATATCTTTGCGTCATTGGATTTAAATTCTATATTCTTTTAAAAAAATTATTCTACTATTTATCTATACTATTATATAAAAGCAATGTTATAATGATGTGGCATTTTCAAATTTCCTCATAAATTTAAAATTCTGAACCATTTGAGTATGTAATCACAGCCATTAGATTTTCCATTAAAATAATTACTTTATAAACTGGAAAATGTCATCATAATTTTAAAAATATAGTATCTCTTAACATTTCCTTCTTTTCATAACAGAATATATACACACACATATATATTTACACACACACACACACACACACACACATGTATATATATATACATATATTACTTACGAAAATTATTACTTATGAAATACTGATGCTAGGTGTACCAGGTACACAAGATGTAATTCTAATCTTCAATTATATCATTGCTATCAAATTATTACTAAGAACTTAATTTTTAATGTAGGTACAAGAAAAAAAGGTGAATTCTTTGTCATTGGCGCCATAAATTAATGTATCATCATGTCATTTAGCATGATTTTTAGTTTCATTTTGACTACCTACACTCTCTATCATATTTTAAATCATGTAGTTGACAATCATAGGTTGTTTTAATTATTGAGTTTCAATGGCTATGTATGAAAATGCTATCTATTCATATTTTTCAATAAATTGTGATAAGTTTTCTGTGCAACATAGATGTTTTTGGGCTGCTATGACTACAGGACATGAACCTATGCGGTTTGCTGACGCCGTTCAGTATGAAAAGTGGCGAGTGGCTATGAGTGAAGAAATACAAGCTCTTGAAAATAATGGCACCTGGACACTTGAAAATTTGCCTCCCGGTAAGAAGACCATTGGATGTAAATGGGTATACAAAATCAAATAGCATTCCGATGGATCAATTAAGCATCATAAAGCACGACTTGTGGTATTGGGGAATAATCAAAAGGAAGGACTCAATTACAATGAAACTTTTGCCCCAGTGGCAAAAGTGGTTACGGTACTCGTCCTCTTTACTCTAGCTGCAGTCCATGGTTCGGAGTTACATCAAATGGATGTTTGTAATGCCTCTTGCATGGGGACCTCCACGAAGAAGTTTACATGCGACCTCCTCCTGGATATTCCAGTGCCTCAGGCAGGTATGTCGTTTGCGAAAATCCTTGTATGGGCTGAAACAGGCACCTCGTAATTGGTTTGCTAAGTTACGATCTGCTTTAACCACATGTGGGTCCACTCAATCTTACTCAGACTACTCGTCGTTTACTTTTCGAAAACACAAGCCCTTTATTGCTATTCTTGTTTATGTTAAATGATTCAGTCGCAATCGCACAATTTAAGTCCTATCTGAATACATGGTTTTACATGAAAGCTTTCGGCAAATTGAAATATTTTTTTGGGCTGGAAGTAGCTCGTGGTAAAGAAGGTATTTTTCTTTCTCAACGCAAGTATGCTCTTGACATTGTTACTGAAGCTGGTTTTCTAGGTTATAAGCCTGTCTTCCTACCGATGGAGCAAAATTATGGTCTCGCCCTAGATACCTCCACATATATGGCCCACCCGGATCAGTATCATCGATTGGTTGGACGCCTAATCTACTTTACCATTACGAGACCCGAGTTGTGCTATGCAGTGCATACCTTGGTGCAATTTATGCAATCTCCACGCATTCGACATTGGGAAGCAGCTTTACGGGTTGTTCGCTATTTAAAGGGTCAACCCGGTCAAGGAATTCTACTTTGGGCTGATAAAGATCTTCAGGTGAAAGGTTTTTGTGATTCCGATTGGGCCAGCTGCCCATTAACGCGACGATCGCTGACTGGTTATTTTATTCTTCTTGGTAATTCTCCTGGCTCTTGGAAAACCAAGAAGCAGCGTGTCTCGTTCATCTACGGAAGCTGAATACCACCCTATGGCCACTGCGGTGTGTGAACTCAAGTGGCTCAAGGGATTGCTAGTCTCCTTGGGGGTGCCTCTGCCTACCCCCAATGCTCTTATTTTGTGACAGTCAAGCTGCACTTCACATTGTTACTACTCTCGTTTTTCATGAATAGATTAAGCACATAGAGGTCTACTGTCTTTTCGCGATGCTGTTCATGATGGTACTATCTGTACCCAACATGTTCGCACCACACATCAGTTAGCAGACATTTTCACAAAAGCAGTTGGGCAGCGTCAATTTCAATATTTCCTTAGCAAGTTGGGCATTCATGATCTCCATGCACCAATTTGAGGGGGAGTATTGCGGATGTGATTTGAAGATTTGGAGCGGACATTATGCCAATTAATCTGATTTGGAAATATATTATTCTAGGCATATATTGTGTAATTACAATGTAATTCCTAATTTGTTGTATCTATTTTAGGATAGTCTTCTATTGAGTTTTATTACCGTTGCTTGTATATATGTAGGTGATATTCCTTTACACAAGATAGAAAAACAAGTTCTTCCCATGTCAATTTCTCATTTTTTAAAGGACATAATTTCCCTTACAAAATGGTAGTTAATGTACCTATTTGAGGGGGGATTTGAATGAAATAAATTCAAAAATGAGGATAAATTAGGCAGTGTAATCTTGATTATATATGACCTAGCAAGGAAGAGGCATAAGCTGCAATTGTAGAATTTGGAAGAGATTCGTCTTTGAATTCATTTATGTACGAAGGTAGAGCCAAAGCATTTCATAATGCTAAGCTTAGTAGGAGAGTCTCAGATACGTGAAAAAGTGTCGTTATAAAATTCAAAATTGAGACTCTTTCATGGTAAGTTAAATTCTAGATTCCTTAGAGCTTTTGAGGTAGTCATGACTTATCCACATGGTGTTGTTGAAATTTTTTCTACCAACAAAATTTTGAAGGTAAATAGTCATAGGTTAGCTCATTTTTATGAATGAGATCAAGGTACATTTAGTGGAGGATCTGAATAGAGGGTCCATCAGTTGCAGTTGCGTCAAGCCAACAATAGTAAACAAATGTGCTGGTTGGGAGGCAACCCAATGCTTTCAGGAAGTTTACATTTAATTCTGCTTGATCTTCATTACTTCATTACTTTGCATGCATTAGCGACAATGCTTGAATTTGGGAGGGTACATCCTGCAGTTAGTTCCTGCATTTTTCAATTTTTTGAAAAAAAATTAGAGTCTTTTTGTGCCCTTCTTGTAAAGCAATGCATGAATATGAGTTTATGCTAGACTTTCTTACTTAAGATTTTTCTATTTTATTATTTTTAGGTTATTCCTTTGTGAGTAGAACTTTTGAGAATGTTAACTGTCATTCAGAGTAGTTGAGTTTATCCTTATATATCTATTTAATGAGTAACCTTCATGATTATCCAACTCATTTGATCATGTTATATGACCGCAATATAGGCAATACAATGACCTATCTTGTTTTCCTAGACTATTGAGGTAGTTGAATGTTAAATTTTATATATCAATTGGGCAATTAACAAAGAGCCATGCATATAAACTTAAATGAGGTTTCATCCCAAAATCAATTGGCAATAGGTGGAGTAACTCACAGGCTTATTTACATGCTCAACCCCTTTAATTTTATCAATGTGGGACAACACCCACTTTCATATTATTTATATTTTTATCAATGTGGGACCAATACCCACTTTCATACTCCAATACGTCCCCTCACCTGTGGACTACTAACAAGGCCCAACACGTGCACACACTTTTAATCAAAGGGGGACGGTGGCAACTAAAGATCGAGCAACCGGCTCTGATACTATGTTAAATTTTATATATCAATTGGGCAATTAACAACGAGTCATGCATACAAGCTCAAATGAGGTTTCATCCCAAAATGAATTGGCGATAGGTGGAGTAACTCACAAGCTTATATACATGCTGAAGCCCTTTAATTTTATCCATGTGGGACAACACCCACTTTCATATTCTTTATATTTTTATCAATGTGGGACCAATACCCACTTTCATACTCCAACATAGAATAATACATTAAAGTTGTGACTTTTCTTGTTAAAAACAAAAGAATTGGTTTACCGACACAGGTCTTTTCAAGTTGGATAACACTTATTTTCCTGAGAAGACTTGTGTATGAAGAAGACCTGCGCTGGAAGAGTTAATCTCATTTATGGCCATCTACAAGTTTAAAAACCAACAATAGTTTATTTTTTTATTAAAAAAAACTGTTAGATTACTAACATGGGTAGGACTAGTTGGCTTGGCAAGTTTTCCCCTTTTATGTCTCAAGGTGAGCCTTAGGTGTGGAGTAACCTGTGTGGGAGATGCCCCTTTTGGGTCGATCAATGACTTGAACTAGATGAATAGACCAACAAAAAAGAAAATAACGTGTCAACTCCAGCACCTCTATTCGGGTGAGTGTGAGGTAGGGAGTGTTTAATTTCTAAAACCTTATATAGCCTCTAGTATGTGCACGACTAGAGTATAAAAAAAAAAAAAACAAAAAAAATATTTGCAAGGCAAGTTTATAATCGTTTTCAATGAGTTATCTCTTCTAGTTCAATTGTCTCTATAGCCAAACCGCACCTTGATCACTTTTTCCTATATTAAACTTTTTAGACCTCTTGATTGGTGTATACATGATTACATGACATGGATGATTTATTGTTTATGTTACTTTGCCAAAGAGATGTTGTGAGGCTGATGGAGAGAAAGAAAAAAAAAAACCCCATAATAAATTTTGAGTCAAACTGTGTTCAAAGCAAGTGAATGCCTAGTCTAAATTTCATTATTTTGTGTGACTTTTTGAGAAATGGGGTATTTTTTAGGACAGGCTTTAGATTTCTTTGCACAATCATCTCCAAAGTCTAACTGTGTGGAATTTATTAAGTCATATGCATGCATGTTAATAATAATTATTAGCTCATGTTATACTAGTTTTGATTTGCATGACTAAATAAAACTGGCTGTTAAATTATATCTGCAAAATAATTTTAAAAGTCATTTATCATAACATAGTAGTTAAAGAAAGACATTGTGTATATTGTATTTCCATATTCTCATGGGAAGACCAATTTTTTATTTTTTTTTCTTTGGTCAAAAATAGTTGGTTTTTTTAAAGCTAATCTTCATTTCAGATCTTTTTCTTCACAACAGTGGCAACTGATATGTTACATGCATTTGTTGCAAAACGGGAACAAATAATTTATGGTTAAGGTATATGTATGACATACACATTATTAGTTGGTAATGTTATAAATAAATGAATGTGTTTAAAAAATTATAAATAAATGAATTTAAGATTGGGGCAAAATCATTAATTTGCAATAATAAGGATCTTGCCTGATAATATGACATAGTCTGAAATTGCAAGCAATATGTGCATTGTCCAATTAATTTATTATAGGATTTCATTAAAACAAAATATAACATTAAAAGTTTGGACAACACATACTTAACTATAAACACGGCCAACGATTTTTAAATCAAAGTTGGCCAAATAAGTATAAAGTATAATGTTTTGCCAGCAAATGAATCAAGATGAAATGAAAAAATAGTTTAAGGGATCATATTTGCATATATTAACAATATTTGACCCCCCAACACACACCACATTAAAAATGCTTGGAAAAAATTCTAAAATTTGAAATCTATGCAACCAATTAATATTTCTATTTGTACACATAAATAAGTGTTAAGGAAATAAGTGCTATAGCGCACAAAAAAATAGTTAAAAAATGCAAGTATAATGACAATAATTTGAAAGAGCGTGTAGAACTATTGAATGAAACAACAAATACATGTAAAGTTCAATAAAAACATAGTATGGATTTTTGTCAAAAGTAAAGATACTTAAAAAAATACAAAATAAATCTCTATATTTTAGTAATTGAAAGGAATTTGCAGAAATGAAATGAATTTTGATTCTTTTCTTTTAGTAATATTTATTGGAAATAGGTAGAGTGAGCACAAAGGAGCTTCAATATTGAATACTGCAAAAGCGACTTGGCCTTAAATATATTTTCAAAGGAATTTCAACATTGTTGTGCGGCTTTATAGTATATTAACATATATAAGAGCGACTTGGCCTTAAATATATTTTCAAAGGAATTTCAATGAGTTATCTCTTCTAGTTCCAGTGACGTTCTTTACGAATTGATTATATTGGAGTTATTATTGGAGTCATTAGTTGGTGTCATGCTAGTTAAGTTTTTTGGCTAAGGGTTTCAGTCTATCTTGGTATCGGGTATCAAGTTAGATTGTAATTTTGTTTTATTGATCTAGTTCTTTTTAAGAGTGCAAAATTTTTGTAAGATATAAAGAGTCTTGTTGTGGTCCTTCAGGCCTCTTTGCATCTGGATTTTCAAATAACTAATTATAAAAAATAAAAAGAATAAGTAGATGTATAATATTACCAATTATATTTTAAAAATAGATCTTTACGGGGAAAAGTTAAAGGAAAAAGGAATACCCATTGGTATCAGAAAACCTATATATTATTTAAATGACAAACAACATGAATGACACAGTGAATTAGAGCAAATCAAATTTAGTTCTTTAAAAAAAATCAAATTTATCTTTATGAAACCCTATGTATACTTCACAAATCACCATATACTGTATTAACACAATTATATAGAAAATAAGTTATTCTAATTATATATATGATTGTAGTAAAGATGGAGACAATTGTCGCGAAACTAATTAAAAAACAATGTCAATTAAAGAAGACATTTAGGCTCCGTTTGGACCTTGAAAAATTTAGTGGAAAGAAAAAATTTTGGGAAAGTTACTTTTTTCTTGTGTTTGGTTTAGAGAAAATTACAAAGAAAAAAAATATGAAGGAAAGTTAGGTGGAAAAATTGTTAAAAACAAGTGATAAAATTTTCCTCATAAAATTGAGAGGAAAGTTTGAGAAAAATTTCCAACCTCCTCCAACCTCACATTGCTTAGTGACATGAACATTATTCAAGTAGTTCATCAACATTCGAATTTCTCATCCAAATTCTTGTATTTTTTCCTCAATCCAAACAAGTGAAAAAAAACTCATTTTCTCCATACTTTTTTTTTCCTTCACATTTTTTTCTTCAACTTTTTTTTCTATCAAATTTTCTAAGGACCAAAAGAAACCTGAATATTAGACTATATATCTGAAAAGGGGGAAAACCTCATGATTTATAGCCTCTTCATCTCACAGCCTGGAGAGAATTTGGGAGACATATGTAGACTTAATTGGAGAGAGTTAAAGAGTGGTATGATTTAGAGCGTACCAGAAAGGGAATAAGGGGAAAGAACACATATTGGTGGTGGCCAAAGACATGTAAATGAGATCTTGTGAAGCAGTTACAATGTGTGGAGTGGTTTATTTATGTGCGGAGCGGTTGATTTTTTTCCCAAAACCAACGAAGCAGTTATATTCATCATTAGCATTTAATGAACAACAGTCCCAATTAGTTATAAAAAAGAAAAGGAAATCAACTGCACCAAAAAGAGGAATTAATAAACAAAGAAATAGATATCGCCCTTTTCATACCATAGTCATAATAGATAGAGGAAGTTGGGTGGAAGGAAAACTGAGGGAGTAAGAATGTCAGAGATGGTAATCCTTTAAACACAAGAAAAATTACTTTTTTAATTGACGCAATTACCCTTAAAAATGGTAATTATTGTACCTATTTTAGCGACTTTGAATGGAATAAATTCAAAATAGTTGTTATTGTACCCTTACAAAATTTACATAATTACCCTTACAAAATGTAGTTATTGTACCTATTTGAGGGGGTTTGAACGGAATAAATTCAAAAGTAAGGATAAATTACGCAAATCAAAAGTTATATGTTAATTAGCCCCTTCGCTGATATATATATATATATATATATATATATATATATATATATATATATATATATATATATATTGCCTAATTTAGATTATTTTAAATATTTTTTAAGTTAATGATCAATAAAGTGAAGAGGAGAAGAAAATACCAAAACGTGGATTTCATTTATTGAAGGACTTTGCATGTGGATTTATCAAATCAGTGTGAAAATAATGATTTATAAAAAATATTTCTTTTTTTTATAATGAGTTGTTTGAGAACTTAGATTACAAGATTATGAGTTCTATTTGGAGAAAAAATTGGAAGACTTGAAGGCGAAGAGCCTTATGAAACCCTACTTGAATTATTTTTGCTATAAAATCTCCACGGCACCTCCACCGTCTCCCAATTACCATGCGCCTGCCTTCTCATCATCATCATTCCCCATCTCTGCTAATCACCCTCATCTTCACGGTTTCTCGTCCAATGCTAGCATCATCATCTCTGCATCAACATCATCAACCACCTACGTCCTCCTAACACAAATATCATCTTCATCATCATTATCACATTATCAGTGAAAGTATTTTTGTTTTGTTTAATTAGTTTAGATTTGTGTTTTCATGCATGAATTATTTGAACAATTTATATGCTTCAATTTACAATGAGTAAGTAGTTTTTTTTATATTTAGCATAATCTATTTGAAACCATACTAAATTAATGATTTTGAAACAAATTTTATGCTTTATTTGCTGACTGATTTTTATTACATGATTCTATAATGATTTCTATTTATTCTTCATGATATTTATGTTAAATTAAATAGAATGTTGGCTAATTAGTTTAATGTAAATTCATATATTAGTTTAATATGAATTCATATGATAGTTTAAAAGGCTTAAGTTAGTCTTTGAGTACGAGTATCATTCTAATTGATTATAGATGGCTCAAACTTGTCTATTCTAATTAGGAAATTGTTATAGATATTTGTTAAATAAGTTGGCTATTAAATTGGTTACAAGGTGTTAAATGACGTTTTTCTAATGTTTTATGCTCTAACTTGATTAAATTCTTTCGCTGATGCTAAGGTTATCAAGAATAGGGTAAGACCTATGTAAACTATAACATAAGGAAAAACGGGAAAGATCTGTTAGTGGATGTATTCTACGGTCTTAACACATGGAAAAGTCAATTTGTGTATTGATGATAAATATTAATTTTTGTGTTGATGATAAATATTAATTTGCATGGTGGATATTGATTATACTAAGGGTTTTTTTAAATTTGGTATCTTTGATAATTATTTGTTTGCTTTTTAGTTGATTTATTTAGTTTGTTAATTTTAATTCATTAAATTTATAGACTTTACTATTAAATTTTGTTTACCTCTCGGCCCCCCCCCCCCCCACAATAGACTTTTAGGTATGTCTTAATAATTTTAGATTAATTACATTTTGATTTTTAGTATGGTTTAATTTTTAGATTGAATTTCTATTTTGTTTTTGCTATTATTTATTGGTTTGATAGAAATAACATTAAAATAGTTCTTTTTGTGTTTTTTTAGTGCTTTATACCACTTTGGGATTTAGGTAAAGTCTTAATCTTCTATTATTTGATTTTGAAATTTTCAGAAATTAAATGATAAATTTTCAAAATTATTTTGTGAATTGGATACGTGCAGGTTTTTACTTTAATATATCTAAAAATTACATTTTTTTGGTTTTTATGTTTTTAGAGTTTGATTAAGTTTAGAAAATTAGGTTTTATAATCTGGTTAATTTTATTGTTTATTTTCTTATTTTACTAACTGCAGTTTTTTAGTTATATAATTTCAGATTTTATTTTCTGCAATTATTATCTCTTTTATTTTTCTGAAATAATATAATTATAGGACTATATATTCAAGTCTTTGTTGATTACTAACCTAGGTGATTTTCTATTATTTTTTATATTAATTTTCTACTTGTTATTTTCTGTTTTAATCTTCAGTTTAATATTGTGAGATTATGAATGTTTTTATTTTTCTAGAATATTTTCGATTAGTGACTTCACTGTTTTATTCTAAATTAGGCTTATTATATGTTGGAGTATCACTAAATCATTTTTAGAATTTTATTTGTTTAAGTTGATTAGTTTTTGCAATTAAAGAAAAAATAAAATATATTATAGTAGTAATTTAACTGAACTCAAACTACCTTGTTCTTGCATCTTTCCTCTTGGGATCGATCCCTAACTGCCCACACTATAAATCCTAGTTATAAATCAAAGTAGTGATTAAATCTTTAACTCTATGACAAGCTTTACTAAACTGTACCCTAAAATATGCTAAAACCAACTTAATTTACACAAATGTGAGAAAAAAAGGGCATTTTAAAAGTGCATACTTGAGGGATGGCAAGGTTATGCCAGGTGGCACGGACAAACTATACCAACTCCTTGGAATCCATAATGGTAGGATGGGAGGAGGAGCACAATTGTGCTCGTAGGAAACCGCAGGTGCTCTTGTGTAGACTCCAACCATGCTGCTGGTGGAAATTGGTGACCAGATGGCACTAAGGAGGGACTTAACTATGTTTTGGTGGTGGGAACCTGGCCAGGTTGCGGCTCCCGTGACACCAATTGTGCGGCATAGGTCATAGCAAGGCAACAACCCAATAGCATAGGCATGGCCTTGAATGTTTGGGTCATGAGCATGAACGTCCATAGCTCCATCGGGTATTTCATATGGGATTGCAACAAGTTGAATGATGAGTTGCAAAAGGTCATGATGTAAACTTCTGAGGGTGTAGCACAAGTACATGCTTGAACTTTTGAACCTCTTGTGGAAAGGCTTGGCAAGCTTGCATCAAGTCCATCTTGGATGCTTCGAAGCTGGCGATAATTCATAGCATGAATTTCTGAGATCACCTGCCCTTTTTGATTTCAACTCTCAAGATTTGAGTACATCTCCTTATTCCCTACAAAAGATAAGAAACTGGAATAAAAACCCAAAAGTTATGATTATTACATGCAAAAACCTAGGTGAAAACGGGGTGTAGAAATGTCGTATTTTCAGACCGAGCAATTATCTAGGATACTGTTAATATGCAAATAATAGGTCTTTGTTTAGGACACTGTTGTATTGATAAGATTGCAGCTTTTAAAGAGTTAAATAGTTAGGTTTGGTAATTTTTCATTAATCGACTCAAACTTCTTTTAAGACTCTGCTATCCTTATTAGGAGTTTTGACAGTGTGTACATGTCTAGTATCTGTGATAATATCCTCACCAATGTTGATTTGTTGCTAAAAAATGCTACTAAACTTTTCAAAATATTCATGAATGCTACTCAACTTTTTTTCAATTAAAAATATCATTAAACTTTTCAAAATGTAAGAACAACTCCGGCATTGATAATTATGGCTTTATTAGCTTTCTTTCTGTATTGAACATATACAGGATCGAAGAATCCTCTTGTTGATAGTTTAAGTTGTGAGCTTTCCGACAGTGATAATCAGAGCAAAACTTCCACTGAAAAAGGACAAAATCCAAAATAAGATGTCATAACTGCTAGAATGGGTCTCTCTCTCAGGTAAAGTTCTTATGGATATTTTGAAGTTTCATACAAAAAGTAGATCTCCTTTTGGATTGTTATCTTATAACTATCTAATATTGCAGGGATTTAGTTTGTTAGAGTTACAAATAAATTACTTGAATTCTCTATGTGATATTGAAAAATAAATACGTGCCTATGTTAAAGAAAACTAGCTCAATTATTCAGTTTGGGAATTATGGAGTACTATGATCCTTTTCCTTGATATATTTGTAGTTGGTTCTTTTATATTATCAACGAGTTTCAATCCCTCCAAATGTCCCTTCATAAAAGCTCGGCAATATGGGATGGTAGTTTATTTAATGGAAATCTTTTATCCGAAGTGTTCATTCTTTTCAAGGGTAACTAAGTTTCAAAAGTGTATCTTTAAAAGAATCCACATAATTTACACATCTCCTAGAGAACCAACAAAAGCCCCTTAGGTCTACATATTGAGGTACATTGTGCAATCATTGAGTATGAAAATAAAAAAAAGAAATCTTGTCTTAACTAATTGATCTAAATAAACTAGATGATCAAGGACAAGAATAGTTCCTAGAACAACAAGGAATAGTTAGAGATCCTACCTGAGCAAGAGTTATTAGTTTCTATAACATCTATTATCAATTGTGGGCAATGATAGAATGAATATTAATGCTTCGTGAAAACATGACTTTTGATCATCATAGTAAGCTTAATGAGTATATCAAAGTGGAAGGTGTTATTTTAGAAGATCTTTTTGATTATCTTTTCGATGTTGGATTTGAAAAATATATTTCCATGGTTTATTTGAAAAATAGGATCCTTAGCATCTTCCCTTAAACTCTGCAAAAGCAAGACTCACAATAGGAGTTATGATGGTGGTGGTGGTTATGGTTATTGTTGTTGTTGTTGTTGTTGTTGCTGCTGTTGATCCTTAGCATCTTCAACTTGATGATGATTTTGATGATTGTTAAGATAACGAAGGATTTAAAAAAACAATTGCAGATGAAGTTATGCAAAATATTACCGTGAATGATTAGTCTTTGTTAGTATTAAGTGCTTTGAAAAGTAGTTGCACCTTTTTTCTAATGTGTTATCTTGTCAATTTGTCAAGTCAATGTAAAATGTTGTCTATTATACCAATCTAAGGTAACCTATAATAGGGTGTGTGCAATAGCCATTGGAATATCCTATGTACTCTACATCCTCTATAAAACGAGAAGTCGAGTGTTGTATAGGGACATGCTTATTTGAACATACTTAGCCTAAAGAGAAGTTAGGATTCTCCCTTTCTCTAAGAGCAAACATTTATAATGATCTTGATAGTTCAAGTCCCCATTTATCTTTCCATTGTAATATTTTTACTTTCAAGGTT
This sequence comes from Carnegiea gigantea, assembly GCA_029747015.1. Classification (NCBI taxonomy): domain Eukaryota; kingdom Viridiplantae; phylum Streptophyta; class Magnoliopsida; order Caryophyllales; family Cactaceae; genus Carnegiea; species Carnegiea gigantea. Next base: position 208,615 of record JAKOGI010000914.1, on the reverse strand, counting down.
TCAATAAAAAAATTTCTTAAAAGGGGACATTATTCAATCAAACCTTATGTCTTAAATATTTATAATTTGTTGATTAAAATTTCACTATCCTTTAAAGATACAAAAACTTAATTAGTGACTATGGTCGAAGATATGAAATGAAAGAGATCTATGTTGTGTCTAATATAGGGGAAGTGTTGTTGAGATTAGTAATCTCCATTAACTAAAAATTAGAGGAACGTCAAGGTCTAGCACTAAATAATTAAGCTTTATTATTTTGCCGAGCATGACGAGCCTACAATCATAGGAAACATAATATTTATATAAAACTTCTTTTGCTTGATAAGTATGGGGTGCTTGGAGGCCTTCTTGGTCAAGCTGACCGACTAGTGTGCAAGAAAATCTCTAAAAAACAATATCATATTTAGATAGATTGTGATAACTAGTACCATTAAAGTCACTATAAGAATTTTAAACATTAAAACAAGCATATTTTCCTTAAAAAACCTCAAAATTTTGAATATTTATGCTTTCAACCCAAAAATACAATTTCTAAAAAATTTGATGTTTAATATTAAAAAAAAACCTTTAAATAAGTTTTTCACAGAATATTGGCCCCTGAAATTAGTTCCCTAAAATAGTAGGCACCTAAAAATTAATTTTCAAAAAGGAGTTTCCAAAAAATTGTATTTTGAAATAGAGGAGCTTATTGCAAAAGGAGGTTCTACACAAGCTTAAATTATTGCAATGATTGTGATACAAATATTGCATATGAATAAAGGATTACATAACGTGTAATAAATTTATTAACATGTGCAATCGACAACAACTTACAACTGTTTTAATATTTTTTTGATATTTTGCATCTTAGCAAGATGCAAAATTACTTGCATGCCAAATAAAATTGAAATGTTCGAAACTTGCCTTCGTCTATTGATTTTTTTTTATCAGTTAGTAGAAAATGGAGGAGGTCCTTACTTATTGTAGTATTGTAGATCGAAAAGGTTACTAAGGAGAGAGTTTCTTACTTACAGTAAAATTTTATAGAATAGGGAAGCTTCTTTCTTTATAAAAAGTTTAATATTTTTCGCATTTAACACTAATTTCTATTAATTGATTATAATTTACCGTAAGAAAAATTATAAATGAGGGACAAGAGATTGAAGAGGGTAAAAGGAAGCAACGATGACAAGGCAACCCTCCAAAAATTGAGAAATATATGGAAATATCCTTATATTCATAAGGATGATAACTTCCCTTGTTAGCATTTAGGGTATAATGACATAAATATTTTATCATCCGTTTATTATTCAATCTATTTGATTTCACCAATGAATGATGGATGGATGGGTATGATGCGATACTTTATAAATGATTGGTGGATTAAGTGGAGTTCATGAAAGCAAGCTTCACCTAATTCATTGCCGCCTCTATTTTGAGGCATGTTTTTTTAGACTTATGATAAGTACTTAATTGGTGTTTATTGTGAAATATGCAGAATCATGTCAAAATATGCTGAGACATACAAAATCATATTGAAATATGCTGAAACATGTTGAGTCATGTTGAGATATGATGAAAACAAGCTAAATGATGCTTAATGAGTTTACAAAATTAATGGCTAATTGTAATTACGGAAATATACTTATATGCTTGTGTAAATGTTGTATGCACCCAAAAATGAGCGCTTGCAAACACATATTTATTTACGTTGTTGTGGAATATGAACATTTTTCAATGAGTTGTATTTGATATGCTATGGTTGTGAAATTAATTTTTAAATAACTTTTTTTTAACTGATATGTATAATTTTGTAATTTAAAGTTAAGATTGTTATATCAAACCTTTTAAATAACTTTTTTTTAACTGATATGTATAATTTTGTAATTTAAAGTTAAGATTGTTATATCAAACCTTTCTATACCCTATTTGACGGTGAGATATTTAAGGTATTGGATTTGGATTTGAATTTAGATATAGGGTAATGGTAACTATGGTCGCTTCCTCTTCATGGAAGCCAAGAGACGGGGAAGGAGCAGCAGCGGCGTTGGCATTCTAGAATAAAAATTGCTCTCCAGGTTCCGTCGTTCTTCTCAGCATTATTCCCCCACAAACCAAAAAAAGGAAAACTCACTGCTGTGGAAGTTGAAACCCTCCTGATTTTATTCGCATCACAACAAGCACTCCCCGTTTTCTTGCATGGCACCGTCACTTTCATCTCCTCGTCTCTGGTAGTCCTCTTTGTCTTAGTCCATATTGGATATTGCCCAGTGGCGGGATTCTAGCGTCTTGAGCTTTGCTTTTAATCGTTTGCTTTTAGGTGTCATATTTTTCATTTTGTGCTTTTAATGTGCCTGGAATGCAGTAAATTGTGAGCTTTGGGTCTAAGAGTGAGAAGCCGCTAATGGGTTCGAACAATGAGTGGTATGCTGAAGAAATGTAAGTTTATTTTACTGCATTTTTGTTGCTATTTCTTCTTTGATTGAAGTCCTATTTTGTCTTCTGCTTGAGGAATTTGTTGTTTTGACATTTTCTTCTGTTTCAGGTTTCAGAAATATTTGCACGATTATATGGTAAAGAAGAACATGCACAGAACAGCTGAAATTTTTGCGAAAGAGGCAACTGCTGATGTTTATCCGGTTGGTATGTTGTCCTAAGCATATAATTCCCTTTCCCCTCTTTGGGGGTTTTTTTTTTTTAAAATTATTTTTCTTTTTCCTTCTTAGTTATATACCGAGTAATTTAGATGAATGGTAAACATTGACGATTGGAGTTTGATTTGGAAGATTTATCTACTTCTTAGGATCAACGGGTTGCTCACTGAGTTTATTCTTATTTCCTTGGCCTACCTACAAGTTTATTTGCTTTTGTCCATCGGAAGTAGCATGAGTCACACTATTAGATGAATGATCTTTTGCTAAGAGCGATGTGGATGACTTATTTGAGTTTGTTACCAGTGAGAGGTAGCCCTGTTTTATTTGCAGAGTAACTTATGTCTTATTGCGTATTATCATGGTGCAGTCATTTCATAAGGAAGAGTTGTGGAATTTCGCATGCTGGTTAGTGTTTGACCTGTCATTATCTGAAATCTTGTTGTTGATGTGCCTTTTGCTGCTGTTTCATGTTTCTCTCTCCTTGGATTGAGTGGTGATCCTTTCAAGTTTCAGCAATTGATTCTCCGGAAGGTTTCCTTGCGGAGTGGTGGTCGGTCTTTTACGATGTTTACTTCTCTACGCAGTTACAATATGAAGCTGTCTCAAGGACATTAAATAAGGGGATTTGTAACAAGAATCTCGAAGGCGATATTTATTTTTGTTGCAGTATGTCACTCTGTTATCACATCTTTTAGGGCAAACAAGTGGCTGGAAGCACAACACAAAACTTATGTTCTGAAACATGAAAGTTTGAGAAGAACCAGCAAAGTTCGGGCCAGTTCCCAGTTGGTAGTAATGTTCGAAGCTTATTACCACAATCATCCCCAAAAACATATGTGGGAGGGAATCGAAGGCATTCAATTGCAAATTCAGAGTTTGTCAACCTTGATCAGAATCACACTGGGTCAGCTGGAAGCAGTCAGAGGTTACTTATGGCATATACACAACTCTGGCTATTACATGGCTTGCAATAGGCTACTTATTGATTTGTTTCTTGTTTGTGCAAAAAGCCTTAATCTCCTTGTACTTGTGTTTTTGTGTGAGAAATGATGGCTTGAACTGCATGGTTGATTACTTGACTCTGTATTTATAATATTTGAAATTGCCATATGCTATTCGTGTTTGTGCTGATTTGCTTTGACCTTATTCTTGGTTCCACAGTAGCCCTCAGCAACAGCCACGTAAGGGGGCTCAGCAGCGGCAAGTGGGTATATGATTTAAACTGTTGATGTGCAATAGAAGATTCCAAGTTGCTGGACTTACTTCCATTCTTGTAAATTCTGCAGGAAAAGAAACGTGCTGTGAACTTTGGAAGCACACAGATTAGCTCATCTGTCTATGAAGGCCTTAAAACAATAGGTTGTTTCATGATTTAGTCTACTGTGTCATTAATACATGTTGACATGTTAATGTCATATGCTGATATTTTAGCGACAAAACCAAATTACTTTTGCATGACATGAAATGAAGAAAATTGCTATGGTTCTGAGTTCTCACAATCATTGAATTAGGTCCCCAAATCTAAAAGCGTCGTGTGTCTTTTGTGTGATGCAGTTATGCCATCATGGGCATGGTCACTCTTGTGAGATAAGTTCATAGGTTACCAACTATTGCATGTTCACAGAAAGTGTATGCACGGCTTATCTCGTAGATATATGGACATAAATTGCCTTTATGTGCTTAATGACTTCCAAAAAGGCATCTTGTTTTTGGCCTTAGTCATTAGACAAAACATCAAGCAAACAAGAGAATTTTACTGGTCGGGACTCTTGACTATTTTTTAAAGGAAACACTGGTATGGAGTCTTTTTTATGAACAATTGAGTTCAAGGTTTTTTTATACAATATGTGCAACCATTTCTATAGTTCATGCATTTGCAGATCTGCATAAAACAGGGCTTGAACTCAAGGTTATGTAGCAAAAGGCACTTCATAATACTTCTCCCTTCTTAGAATGGGATAACATTGAAGAAGTGCATAAAAAGTGCTTGAACTCAAATTTATTAAGTAAAACTTAAAATGTGATAGGAAATGGTGATATGATTCTGAGTTTCAACTGTTGACCAAAAGGTTAAATTTAGTTGCTGATTGCTTCAAGCTACATCCGTTATATTATATAGTTGTTTTTGGTAAAACCAATCTTTTCTGTGGTTCATTACTGAAAATATTTGGTGATGATCCTTGCAGAATCTGAAAGCAGCCCAAATGCAGTACCACTGAAAGGATGGCCATTGATGGTGAGAATGAATGCATTGTTTCCCAATGTTCTTTGTAGTAGTAGCTGTTGCTATACTTCCTGTATAGTGAGTGCAATATCATCTGAGCAAGAACAGAAGGAAGCATGAAGTGCACCATGGCCCACCAAAAAAACGAAAGAAAAAAAGAAAAGGGGCTAATACGAGGCATTAATAGGTACTAACTCTTGAAAATAATGCAGGGAGCTAATGAGGTTCCTCATTTGGGGAGTCAGGTGCTTAATTCATATTGGCAGTCTTCCAACAATCAGCAGCCAATGGAGATGCAGAAACTGCACAATGACCAAGAGCTCTTTGCTCAGTTACTGGCAGCAGCTGCAGCTGCAGCACTATCTCCTATTCCTATCTCTACTGACCCAGGAATTCTCCTCAGAAAATGGCTAGATGAGACAACTGCCCATATCAGTCCTTGATGAGACTTTGGTTCTGAACTAGTAATGTCTGTTATAGTCTATCAAAGTTCTGATTTTCCTGAAGTTGATCTGGCGAACAAAACATTTTTATGAATCATGGTTGTGGAAGGTGACTAACGCAAGTAAGGTGGCTAATGAAGGTGCTTCATGAGATGTATGATAAGAAAAGGGAAGAAAAATAATACTATCAGACATGCATTTGCAGAACTTGTATTACTGCTCTCATGTTTGCAAATTCCCTCCCCCCCCCCGGCCCAAAAAAAACCTATGTGCTTGCTCTATCTGACATGTATGATACACCATTCCCTCCTTGTTGTGGATAACTGGATCCTGCTTTAGAAGGGTCTATAACTGCAAGCAAGATCCACAATGTGTATTTGTATTATTCTTTGGTAGAGATTGGATGGAAATTCTTGCCACTTAGTGTGTTTGCATATGGCTGTATACTATTATTTTAGTTCTTCTACATGATTTTCTTTGAATTTCAATATGCATATTTTTGTAATCCAGTTGATTGAACAGATCACAGGAGCTGAATTGCAGAACTTTCATGGTCCTTTACCACCTTTTAGGCAGAATGTGCTGGAATTTGGTCAGCAATGGAAGGCTTCACAGGTTCGTACGGTGTCAAGACAAAATGAATAGGTCACGACTCACTTGCTGTTTTACTTTTAGCCATCATAGTCAATAACTATCCTTTTGGTTCCCTCCTCTGCCTTTTTGAGGGGCAGAGGGCTTTGTTAGGGACACCCCAGTGGGGGTTTGGGAAGGAACAGAGGGTACTAGGGAAAACTCCCTCCCAAATGCTATAGGGGCTGGGATTTCATCCTTTACTCCACCTCAATGAGGTGGATCAAAGGCAACTAGACTGCACTTCATTGCTTAATTGTACGTTTTGGTTTGAATTGCAGGTTATAATATGTTTCTTCCTCGGACTCTGTCATCTAACGTTTATCATTTATAACTAGGGTAGTGGGAAGAGAGGGGTGATTCACACTCGAAAGCCGTCAAAAATAGTATGTGTTTTATCCTTGAGCAATAACTAAGGTACCACATAGTTATAATGAATAAGATCTTGCTTACTTGAGGTGTCACAACAACTAGCTGGGATGGCCTTCTTTTGCAAATATTTAGTCCATGATTTCCCATACTATGTTTCCTAATTTTCCATATTCTTGGACATCATCTGTGTGTAGGGTTCTGGTGATGAGGAAGAGAGGTTCTTAGATGAAAGCATTGAAGAGTTTTTGCCACAGTATGATGATCACATTTTCCTACCAAATTCTAAACCATATGTTAAAAAAGAGCAGACAGGGAACAGCATGTAGTTTCTGTTTGAAGTTTCTAGCTCTTATTGATATTTGTCTGTATTTTTATTCGTAGACACTAGTTTCTATGTGACATCATCCTTTGGTAGCCATTTGAGAGTCTTAGGGATGGTACTAAAGGCTTGGGTTTGAATTCTACTTATATTGGCTTTTGTGCATCCCATTCCAACTAATAGATAAAGAAGGAAGAAATAGGGTAAAGCTAATGAAAAATATTCTTAGGTTTTATTCACTATGTTCATTTTGTCTAATTTGCTCAGAAATTTTTCAAAGAGCCTCATACCTCAGTGGAGTTCCAAATACTACTGAAGGAGGTATGGAATTTGTCGAGGAACCCTAAACTTCTAGCAGAATGTTTGACACTTTCAGAAGGTGGTCTAAAAGTTGTAGAGAGGCCCTGAAATTATACACTAGCTTTGGAATGGCCAGCGGAACTTTTGATGTAGGATGCTTGCTTGCAACCATCCCTTTGTACATTATTCAGTTTAATATATTTTACTCTTTTTTTCCTAACTTTTGACTTTTTAGTGAGCTTTAAAATCAGTTCTGAAATTTTAGTAGAAGATAAAATGAACATAGCTGTTATTTGTTAGAGTCATGTTCCAAACTGGTGGTTTAAGCTGGCTGAAGGATGTGCCTCCCTCACATCTCCCCACTCCCACCACCCTTGTTCCAAGCCCAATAAAAGTCTTTTCCCTGATAATTTGTTAAGACAGTCGAAAGCATTGGTGGTGGACCAAATCACAAGCTTCAGATAATAAGAAACTGAATCAAATGTTTCAATGAACTTTGCCTGCTTATTTGTTGCAAAATATCAGTCCAGTTTGTGAGTTTTTTCAATTGAGAGTCCAAGACGAAGGCTACATATGTTTGACACCTCCCAGACCTTGCTTTGATGGAAGCCTCATCTGTCAGGTTCTGCCTATAGTTGCTTTTGTCGTCGTTGTCATCATTGTTGCTGTTGCCTATAGCTCTTGTTATCTGCCATCCTTATTCCTCTTTGGGTTGGTTGATCACAATCCGTAAATATATCCATTTCCGAAATACAGAGTTTGTTGAAATATTATGTCGTCATTGAATGATGCATGCATGCTTATATAAGGACAGCAAAATATGAGATGTAAGAATCTCTTGGGTTTTAGTTATACATATGGCAAGGATATCACAATCTGTAAATATATCCATTTCCGAAATACAGAGTTTGTTGAAATATTATGTCGTCATTGAATGATGCATGCATGCTTATATAAGGACAGCAAAATATGAGATGTAAGAATCTCTTGGGTTTTAGTTATACATATGGCAAGGATACAAATGCTAGAACAATAATGGTTATAGGTGTGTAAAAGTGACCAAAATATGGGAAAATAAAAACAAATCCGTACATATGAAATAGGATGACCTGTATTACAGTATTAGTATAGCAGCATTTTTCAGCTAATGTAACATATGTGCTGCAGTATTGAGTGATTATTTTAGAAACCTTGTCATGGCACAGCCTATCATCTAATTGTAATGCTGAAATTGCTTACTTAAATATTTTTACACATCTGCATATATTTGGTTTCACGGAATACACAAACTACAGAAAATGAAAGCATGGTGCATTACCGGCTCACACTTTACACAACTCCTGAAGTAGGAAACATTATGACTTAAAGTGCAGGCAGTTGATAGCACTAGAAGATTAACCAGAGAAGCTTGGTAAGCCTAATGTTACTCATAAGTCCTGAAAACACTATTGGATGTTAGTATGTTCTATGGGGTGCCTTTAATGCGTGAAGTATCACATGTGTTCTCCCACTCACGTTGTGCATCTGGGACAGGCATCACTTTGGCCGCGGTAGGAAGCCTTAATGCAAGCAAAGGCCAGGTTTTCTCATGTACTTTTTCCCCCGATGGGAAGTGGCTGGCTTCTGCTGGACAGGATAAGAAGGTCAACGATTTTTTTAGTTCCAATATAAGTCTTGAGAGTAACTTGATCTATTCTGCAGAAGTCGTCCTAGCATGGACTAGTAAACTGATCTTCTATGCAGGTTTTTCTTTGGAACATGGATACTTTAGGCTACGTCAGTAGTTTGGAGTCCCATTCTCAACTGGTAACCGAGGTCCAGTTTCATCCAAGTTCAGAACTGTTTGCTACATCCTCCTTTGACAAAACTGTGCAACTATGAGATGCAGTTAAGAGTAAGCACTTGCCCGAGTTTGCGTCTTGAAATGTGATCATGTTACATGGCTTATCTCTGTGAACAAAAATCTAGCATTTTGACTGGCATGTAATAATGACATTCTGTGTTGGCTACATGGGTTGGGTGCTTATTTGCTGGTTCTAAGTTGATTCTTTGGATTCTAGGTCAAATATTCGCGATTTCATTCTCGTTGAAATGCCTGTAGAAGCAAGTCTCCATAAAGAGGTGCTTGTGACTAATATATATGCAAGATATTGGCTTGTACAAGCAAAGCCTAGGCTTTATCTAATAGGTCTATATGCTAAATATATGGAATCATATCACGTCTTCGTGCTCCCTAATTTGTTCCTGAAGCTGATAAAATAGATTTGTCATGGTATATAAGAGATCTACACCATCAGTATTACTTTTTGCAGCCAAATTAATCTGGAATAATTCAAGCATATAAGATGAAAGAATATCAAATCAGTCGCTCTGTTTATGGTTATCGAAGAGCTGCATAACTTGGATCTCGTACTGACAAATTTGGATCCTTAAGGGAGACATTCAGTCCAAATTGCTTTCGTCTAGAATTTTATGATTATGATACTCTTGCGACATTTACATGGTGCATTTAAATTCTAATACAATGCTAAAATTTGCCTGCTATGGAGGCATTAGACTGTACAGTGTAACAAAACTGACCTGGTGATACGACGTCTGTCTTTGCTGAACCTTCATGCAGAGAACTGTTAAGCTTACTCTGATATCTGACTTGTAGCCAAACAGTTCACTATTTGCACTTCTTGGACATGCTGATCATGTTATGTCATTGGATTTTCATCCGAGAAAGATGGACCTACCATGCTCATCTGACAGCAACGATGAGATCTGATTGTGGAATGTCAAGGACTACACTTGCTTGCGTGTCTCTAAAGTAAGTTATACTGCAGTTGTTTTTTCAATTTTTCTATTTTTCAATTTTTTTATCATTAAATTCGGAAGCATTGGGCATTATTCTTATGCTGTGAAGTATTTGTGGTTATTTATTGAGCCTGTTTCTCTAGTGATAGGCATTTTGGGCGTACGTATGTGGGTTCACACAAATCAAGTATGCATGCGCTCACGGGAGAAGGAAAGAGATTATCCATGTGAAATCCTTAGAGATGGAAAATGATCGTCCCTTCTTGCTTGATTTCTGTAAATAAAAGTTCAGTGTATGTGCAATCTTTGAATGGGCAAGATTGAGAACCCTTCACATGTAAGCCGATACTTAGAGAAGGTTAGGAATCCTCACCAACATTGTAATGTTTTGTTGGATCTACAATGTCGTGACTGGCGCCTCAGTGGCCTGATCGTTTAATTCTTCATTAGAAGAAAATCCAAGAAGAACATATCAATGCCCCCTTGATGCCTTTTCACTTATAAATAGCTAGTGTGGTTTCGTCTGAGCTATAGTGTTGTGGCCACCTGCCGTGAATGAAAGTAAGAAAACCTATGTAACGTCATTGCGAAATAGATGTGGATATGCAATTATCTGCATATTGCATGCAAGATGCAAGGATCATCCACTGACCTTATCTATGAGCAAACAGCTGCTAAGAATAGTGTTGGCTATTTCATCATCACATCACAAGCCATAGTCTGGAAACTCCTTGTTCACCACGAAGGGAAGCAGTCCACACGAGTTTCTTCTCAATCCCACAGCTAAGTTCTTCCCGTTAATCATTCTCTAGAACAGGCTAGGGAGTCATCCCTCCTCTGTATCATGATTCAATAACATGTCCTGCCTAGGAATCAATGCAATTGGAAATTGATCTCTTTCTCGTATTCTCTTTAGTGTGCAGAATTCCTTAAACATATCTTATTCTAAACGTGGCTTCTTTCTTCAATACCCTGTCAAATTCCAATGAATATCCCCATGAGGAAGGTTAAACCACCTACAAGCCCAATTGAGCTTCCAAGTCTAACCATTAGACTTGTATATCAGTCTCCTTTCCCGTCGCTGCCAATGTGGGGCAACTCACATCTGAGTAGTATTAGCATTCCCTCTCAAATTTGAGTGATTCTTTTGTCATTGAAATTAGGAGACCCTAGAATGTGCTTATACCTGGTGAATTTGGTAAAGTAGATGAGCCTCTTCTTGGAGCTTCTTCCTCCTTGGGTGAACAATACTTTTGGATCTTCAGCTCAATGCAAATTAGCAAAACGTTCTTGAAGTTAATGATTGGGAGGATCTAATCAGGTTTTGATGGGTTGAAATCGTATCTTAAAAATAGATGCATAGTTGGGCGCAAATGCAAGGAATATGCAATTTCACATGTATAGCCTTCAGCAGGAATTGCTCTGTAATTAGGTCCAAGACAAGGAATGACAATTTGTGATAAACAAGATATGCACAGGATTGCAATATCTCCTAATATAACCCATATCTGAAAAGACAAGATTGGAACCCTCATTTAGTTTGTAACTTTTGGGTGAAAAATCACACACCCCTCACAATGACAAGCACATCTCAGAGATCTTAACACAATAAGTAGTATTAGGTGCTTATGTTTTCTCTAATCTAATCAAGTTTTCCCTCAGTTTATGAGATCCTTCTTGCTGTATCAACTTATGTTGAGGCCCTCCACAGATAGAGAGTTAGCTTAGTTTCTACACACTCTATGGTTTTCATCAGCTACAAAGGGTTGTGTTCGGGTGGAGGGGGAGGGGGAGGGGCTAGCCTAACTCCATGATGGACTTTCTGTTGACAGATATGTGGCTGTCTGTGGTGTGTGAACAGAGAACATTCGAGACATAAGGATCATCCACTCAGTTGTCACTGTGTGCACAAGTCTAGAATATGGCATAGCCAGGAATCATGCATCTCTCTATCTTCAGGCTACATCATCAAATGCCATCATAATTCTTCAGATGCTTGCTCACTCTCCCTCCATGAAAGAGGGGAAATACCCAGAACCGGGGGGAAAAAACTGAGAAACTTTGCTTTTGTTAAGTTACCATTAAAATTGGCAGAATTACAACAGGATGTGCAGATGACTAGATGACATTAAAACAAGTTATCTGCGGTTACATATGAGATCTGAGTATATACTGCATACAATCCGGTCAATGTACATGATCTTTTCGCAAATTTGCCATGTTTCAACTTTCAATGAATGACTAATTACCATTTTCACTGGTAAACTCCCACAAGTATGCAAGGCTCAAAACATCTGAAGGAACTAAGGGGTTATCTTTCATCAAGTCTCTTAGCATTTCTTTAATGAACGCATTCCATGCGATGGAGAGGGGATTATAGTTCTTTCTGGTATTTCAAAGTAACATTTCCGGATGGATCCATGCTTTTATGTCATTAAACTTTATGGTCACTTTTGGTTGTCACATGGCAACTTCAAAATAGGTGACCGATGTGTGGATTCTGTTCCTTGGTGTAGGGAGCAATAAGACAAATCAGATTTCAGCCTCAACTGGGAGACTCTTGGCCACAGCTGCAGGAAATACTGTCAATATGTTTGATGTTGAGATAGGCAATTTCCTCTTTGACCTGAAGGTATGGCTTCTATTGTTTGCTAGGCCGAAGCTACTAGATGTCACTGTTTACCTTTCTTCTAGACATAGTATCATTATTATCACCACCCGTTGTCGTGATGCTTGTCCCTGTAGTCATTTCAATCAAGGGACATCACAGTGAAGTTTGTTCAATCAGCTGGGATGTGACTGGGAAGTACATTGCCTTCGTTGGAGAAGAAAGTGAAAGATTCTGGTCAGTCGTGACTGGCAGGCAATGCATACATGAAATTCATTCTAAGGGGAATAATTTCCAGTCATGCACATTTCATCCAGGATATCCTTTGTTGGTGGTTATTGGCAGTTACCAGGTACCTAGTTCACTATTGCGAATTCAAGATGTTTACTAGGGCATGCTCTATAGTAGTGATAGATGAATGGTTTGTTGCTGGAAAAAGAACAAGCGTGTCTTATCAAGGTAAATTTGGAATGACGTTCCATGTAGCAACCCTTGTGACAACTGCTGTGGATCCAAGTGGCGGTTCTAGGGTTTCAATCGGCAGAGCCGGGCTATATTATCCTATAGCTACGTTGAAAGTGCATGGTCGACCTCTTACCCACTGTACTTATTGTTTCTGTTTTTCTGGACCACAAATATATATTTTAGGGCAAAAACTGCAAGGTTGGCCAACACGCTCCCATAACATAGGCTCCACCCCTGGAAAACTGAGTGCGCATTCTCTATCATGCCATTCTTATAGGATGTTACATATTTTCTTATTCCTTCTCACAACATGGCTGTATTGTTCAGTTCCCGGGTATTCTACCTTAGGTGACCAATTCCTTGTGTGCTGATGTGATATATACGTGTATAAGCATGCATGCAAGAATGACAATAGGGCAGGTTTAGGGCCAGTACAGCGAAACCCTTACCAAAACAGATTACCCATTTTAGTACTCATTTGGTTTGGAGGGGGGTGGGTTAGCAGGGAAACAGAAACCTCTTCCTTCCAATTCCCCGTAGCAGTATTTAAGTCCACACATCCTTGCTGAAGGTGGGTCAAAAATGGCAGTTGACTGAGTGGTTTGATCCATGCTCATATAATTGAAGTGTGAATCCTCCTCTCAATCACATTGCGAAAAGATTGGCTGATGGACACTGGAGATATCTTGGTTAGTGGCATAGGGATCACCATCGATTAAGGCGAGAACGAGGAGCCTTCACAGTTTGTCCCTCTTTTAAATGTTTCCTTTTTTTGGGGGGGGGGGTTACATTTAGAGAGAACTTGCTTCTTTTTTCTTTTCTTCTTTTTTCCCATTCTAAATCTAAACAATAAGGTGCACTTTGTGAAGTATGGTTGATCATTGTATTCCCACAAACCACTATGGCACAACCTAGTTCCTCTCCAGTCTCCACCGAAGCCATTGCCGAATGAGCATGCTCTTGAACTTTTTACTGACTTTATGATGCACATGTACATTACCATGTGAATTTGTTAAGGTAAACATCATCCACTAAATCCCACTTTTTCTGGTCCTCTGGCAATCCCTCTGTTTGTGGAATCCTTCTCACAGGAGCATGATCGACGGTATTCAGGTACACAATGGTCATGTAGCCTCATTGGCTAGTTCGCCCGCCAGAGGAGTGCTCGCCTCAGCAAGCCACGATCAATGCCTGAAATTATGGAGGTGAAGTAGGCATATCATATCAACATCAGTCTCCTTTGGTGGCAGTCCTCCTCATGTGGGTGGTCAGAAAAGACAGGACGAAAAACATATTTTGGTGGATGTGATAAGACTAGCCTGATAAACTAACCCGATATATGCAGGTCTAAGGTTTCATGTACTGGTGTTTTTGGGTTAATTTTAACTAAGGTTGTATCGACAACAGGTGTATATACCTTTAAAAGCAGTTTCTCTGAAACGTAATGCTTCTTAAGTCACATTATTGAGTAGAAAAGCTTGGTAGATGATCCAATCACAACAGCAGGGATGATAAGGTATTTTAATAGAACAATAGAGTGGACGCTTAGCTTCTCTACCCCACTTTTGGCGATTGGACGTAAAGCCGACTTTTCTTTTCCACAGATAAGTAGACTCATGCTAACATAAATCCCAACTGGGAATTTATATGCCATCTAGGATTGGACGCCAAAAAGATGAGCTCGCAAAGCAGCTCTATTGTTGCCAAGAGTTGCTTCGCTTCAGTTGCCACAAGTTCGTCAGTCCCACTAAATTTTTTCCGTGTTAAGTTTATACTGCACATTTTAAATATTTAGATATTAAAAGTGCAAATGTTTTTAGGCAAAAACATTGGTTCAATTAGTCCCCGTTTGGTCTAGTTTGGTTTGGGTTGGATCCATTCAGTCCAAGGCAATTGCACAGATCAGATTTCTGTCCAATTTTGATTGCTTAAGGGCCTGTTCTTTTTGTTATATTTTGACTGAACTTATTCTGAATTTATCTTATCTGAACTTATTCCGACCCGAGTTGGTCAAATAAAAGTTTGACTTCAAGTTCGATGAGCCCTTAAGCTTTAGGTTTGGGCTTGGCTTGGATCCACATAGCTTGGGTCGGCACGGTCCACCTTAGGGCTTGTTCTTTTCGTGGGTAAATTGAGGTAGGTAAAAAGGTGAAGTCCTTTAACGTAAGTTGAGGTAGGTTGAAGTGGGCTGAAGTAGGTTGCAGTGCACTGAAGTAGGTTAAAGTGCGTTGAATTTTTTTATGTGATCAATTAAACTTGGTTAAAATAGTAGAAGTGGGTTGAAATAGGTTGACGTGGGTGGAAGTGGGTTAAAGTAGGTTGAAGTGAGTTGAGATTTGTATTTTGGAATTGATCTATGAAAAGAACAGACCCTAATTATTAATTTTTTTTTGGTCTTAATTTAAAAAGTTTCTAAATTCAATGCTACAACTCTAGCTAAATTCTAGATTATTGCATTGGTTTCAAGAAATCCCGCTTTTAATAACATTTTGTTGATAATAATGGTACTCTCATATTCTCCACACATTCGCATAATATAACAAATAAATTAATTAATTTGAATCGAGCTAAGCCGAGCCAAGTTGAGCCAAACCTTGTCAGGCTCGGGCTTGGCTCGGTACGCTTTCAAGTTGGCTTGGGCTATGCTCAAACTCGGTTTGACTGGCCCCAAACCAAGTTTTGACCGAGCCAAACTTGAGGGCGCAACGAGCTAGCTTGATTTTTGTTACAACTTTACCTTGCACTTCCACAAAACCAGAAAAGGTATGTCATTTTATTGCGGTTAGATTTAAAGATTGAAAATTTTAATTTATTAGTTTATTTCCAATGTTGATTTATGTGTTAATGTAAAAATTAACAAACTTGGAAAAAGTTTTTGATTCGAACCCATCATATCATACATCATATCATATATATAATATAAAATTGGATGTGTTCTTGGGTGAGTGACATTTGACACAATATCATTGGTCAAGTCATATCAATATCAAGAAGGTCTTATAAAGCCATGGAATGCGAAAAAAATTAAGTGTACTATGATCTTTGGAATAACTCTATCAATTTAATTAAAGTTACTATGACCTTTGAAATACATTCATGAATTTACTTAAATTTTAATACATTTTAATGTTCCTGAAGTGATGCTTGCCAACTAAAGTGATGCAACAAATTCCCAACGTATGATCTTTTTCTTTATCTAACAAATACAACAAAGTTTAATATATTTTAATGATGTATCATTAATATATAATAAAAGTTTCATATTAATGTTCCTAACTAAACTGATGCTTGGTCAAAATGATCTTATGAAACCATAAAATGCTAAAAAGATTTAGTATACCATGACCTTGGAATACATCCATAAATTTTAAGTAAATTTAAATATATTTTACTGTTCTTAACTAAAGTGATACTGCAAATTCCTAACATTTGATTTATTTTTATCTAACAAATACATCAAAGTTTAATATATTATAATAATATACCATTAATATAAATAAAGTTTCATTTTAATGTTCCTAACTCAAGTGATGCTGCCTAATTAAAGTGCTGCTGCTAATTCCTGGCTTCTAATTTATCCATATCTAACAAATGCATCAAAGTTTAATATATTGTAATGACATGATTATTGTTCGAATAAATAAAAGAAAACATATTTAAATTAATTAATTATTTTAAGTACTTATACGTAATTGGTCATGGGCCACAATTAATTAATTATTATTTTACTAAACTATATTATTATATTTATCCACTCCAAATTTGAATAGACGCATAGTCCAAATAGCCAAAACTCAATACTATGACATAAATAGAGAAAATGTACTATTATTCATGGAATAATATTGTTAGAATTAAAATACATATTCATATGGTCCATAAAACACACAATATGCGCCACTATTTGTAAGATTTAGATATTGGTCCCCTATCTCCTTTTTAATTTTAATTCTTTATTCATTCTTGAACGCTTTAAAAAAAAAGCATTTTGTGTGCATTGACTAATACCTTTACTAATGACGTGAGAATATTTCCATTCTAGCAAACGCATGAAAGTTTAAAATATTTTAATGGGGTGTAATATTAACTTTAATATATTTGAATGTGCTAACTACTGTGATGCTACAAATTTTTAACATTCAGCTATAAGATTTTAAATACCTATATATCTTACTAAATAGATAACAACAACACCAATAATAATAATAATAATAATAATAATACCAGGTAAAATAAAAATAATAACAATAATATCTTCTATATAAACAAATTATTCGCAATAAATTTTTTATAAACAAAAAAGTGGACAGTGAAAATCTAATTCATTATTTAACTCAAAGTGTACAAGTGTATAAAATAACAAATTCAAAAAATTTAAGCTCTAAAAAGGTATTCAAAATGTGCAATCATAGAATAATTATATAAAAAATAGTAAGCCATTACAATACATACATAATTCATAATCTATAATTACATCTCAAATATTGATGTTAATCAAAACTAATTAGCAAATAATCAAAATCTCAAATGAAATATTATACATACCCATGCAAAGTACGGAATATACACTATTTTATTGTATATTAATGTTTGGTGGCCGTCAAGTCTTCACTTTTCTTCTAAACTAGTGTACATCTCGTGCTTCATATGGGCATGTGTTGAAATTTTATAATTTTATGATTTTTCTTTAAAGAGTTTATGGTCTTATCATTAATTCTAATTAGAAGCATTAATATGTTTAACTAATTGGTACTTAAAACAATTTGTATACATTATTTTATTTTGACATGTTTTTTGCATTAGTAACCATGTTTTGAGTTGGACATTATTTTTGACATGATAAGAGAACAATTTTTATATTGGATAGTTTTACGGGAAAAAAAGGAACAAAAATAGGGGAAAAATAGGCATGAAGAGGTTAATGTCAAACGGTGTACATATAAGATAAATGTATCTATAACGTTGAAGTATGTAAATGCATTTATTATATAATAGGAAATTTAAAATCGAAGGTTTTGTAGTCGAAGGATTGCACATGATTTAATATATATAATAATGTATTAATTTGTAATTAGTTGTTACAAAGATATAGGATCATTTTAGAGATAAGACCAGTTTAGGTCTCAATTTCTAAATGTTACGATTTAGTTAGCGACCCTTATAGATATAGTTGTAGAATAAATCTCACAATTAACATAAGCGTCCGATGATCCTATTATATTTATAAAATAAGCATCATTATCTAAATGTCGTTCTATTGAAAAAAGAAAAATAGAAGATATATGGAACATCAAATTATGCATGATAAGTGCATTTTCATACTTCAAGTCATATATACAATCACTAAATATGTGTATTGTTTGACACTAGCCTATTCACCTTCCCCCTCCCCCAACTTTTTTAAGTAAAAGAAAAATCAAATATAAATTTTGTTCTCTAGGCTCTTTATACTTCATGTTAACAAGGAAAACATATTTTTTTATTCTAGACATATGCTTAATGTCATTTGACGTGGGTTGGGGATGTCTATTCAAATTTAGATAAATAAATTATAGGTGCTTTCATTATCATAATTAAATTGACTTTTTTACATTTACAATCTTCCTTTATTTTAAATTCGTATATCTTAAAATAATTGAGCAACAATCATTTAATATGGAGATTTGAATGTGGGTAACAAAATTGATGACGGTTAAATTCCTTGAGTAAAGAATAATCATAAAAAACCAATGGAAACTTGATACTTGTCAAATTAAAATACTATCAGTCCATTCAACCTATTTGGTTTTATATATATATATATATATATATATATATATATATATTATTATATATATATATAATATATATATATATATATATATATATACACACACACATATATATATATATATATATATATATTATATATATATATATATATATATATATATATATATATATATATGACTTAAATTTAAATAGTATTTCCTAAATTTTTTTTTAACTTTTAAAATGGCGTTTAATACCTTATTAATCTATAATTTTTGCCATTTCCATTTTGAGTTCTACTGCCACCTTGAGTATTTTGAAGGATATATTAAAAGAAATTCGGATCATAGTCGATGTTTCGTATTTTGGAAGATGAATATTTTTTAATTTAAATAAACAAAATAGAAATAATATAGTTTTTTAAATATAGAAATCGCTATCTATATTCTACAGCATATACATAATACATCATATAATGTTTTTTCTGTTTTTTTTTTGGGGTCAACAGGTGAAACAACATCCAGAGCTAGCTCTGAAGACTCCATCTTCAAGCTACTACCATTGAGGCACTAAGGGAGTGTTTGGTTGTTAGCTTTTTCAATGGTTCTTTGGTAGAAAATGGCTTTTTGAGGCTTTTTGGCTATATTGACCTAGTCAAAGAAGCCAAACTAGTGTTTGATAAACAACTTTTTATAATAGCTATTTTACCTCAAAAAGCCATTTTATAAAAAGCTAACTTGAGTAGCTTTTGTAAATAACTGTTTGTTTAAATGACAAAACTGCCCAAAACTTTGTTAAAATTACAAGATGTGCCATTAGTGCTAATGGAGAGTTTTTTTTTTTTTTAAAAAATAGTTGAATGTAATGTCAATATTTGGTACTTATGTTTAAAATTATTTGGCCAGTCTCTCCTTCTTCCCGTTTGTTTAATAGTGACATATGTTTTCTTTGAATTGAATCTAATGAAGATCAAATCATGTGACATTCATATAAATTTATTTTGTAAAAAACAAAGAAAAAGATACTTGAAAAGATTAAAATAAATAAAAAATTATATAACATTCAACTCACAACCAAAAAAAAAAAAATCCTCAAATGAATAACAAAACAAGGTTGTAAGGCATGGGATAGTAGTGATAACATACAAATTGAACAGAAAATAAGATAAATAATGAATACAAAATAGGTTCCAAGGATTAAATTAATTTTAGATATGGCATAAATTTAATTCATTTTGAAAAGAAAATAAAATAGCCAATAAATAAAAAAAATCATTTTCAACTAAAAAGTAATATACATAAAGGGCATAAATAAAATTTTAACAAACAACCTTCTCAGAAACAGCAAAATTTATCAAATATCTTTTCTAAAAACAATTCATTCAAACATTTAATGTAAACAGCCAATTCAAACAGCTAATAATAAACAGCCAATAGCTAATAGCTAACAGTTAATTGCCAAACAGTATCTAACTCGGGAGCCTCCGAAACTAAAATCCGACGATATGTACGTAATCAAAAGCGTAATTAAGAGACACACAAGCTGACGTCAAAGAGACACCATCGGAAGGCAAACTCTGAATCCCATGTACGCATTTAATCAGCTCCAATGAGTCAGTCCATGCGTAAATCAGTCACCATCTGGCATCATGAGCCAGCATTAATGCCTGTTTCAAAGCTAGCACCTCAGCAAGAAAGGCATCCTCCACTACCACCAAGACTAATGAATTCATGACCCTCTTTATCCCATGGTGTACCACTAGCCCAACTCCTCCCTCAAAACCCTTTCTGCTTCCATGCCGATAATTGTTTGCTCAACTATAGTTCGAGTGCCCAATACCACCCGTACAGATTATCCCAAAGGACTTGCTTCTTATTTCTATGGACAGGGCAAATTTCGTTAGTCGTCTTCAGAAACCCAACACGCCTCTATAGATCCCAGTAATGGTGATACGACAAAAAATTCTTCGGTGCCGGTCTACAACTCTCAAATAGACACTTACTGATGAAGCACCAGATAGTCCACAGTAAACAAGTAAATTGACCTAGAATCCCACTATCTCCCTGTTCCATCTTGGACAAATAAAGAAACCAATTCCTTACCCATTCATGTACTCCCCCCTTCACCAGCCCTGTCGCTCCTGATACCAGAAGAAGCGAGTCAAATGTGCGATTTAATCGAGCAGTCCCAAAGTAAGTGTTCAAACATCTTTTCATTATGTAGACACAAAGGACACAAGAAATCATATGTCCAAGGTGCCGTCTTTGTGTGTTGACCCCAGAGCTAGAGCGTCGTGGAACACTTTCCAGTGTAATAGTTTCCACTTGTTGGGAATCTTCATACTATAGAGGATCTTCCACATTCTCGATACTCAAGAATCCTTGTGGTAGACAGTTACCTTTCCTTGTAGCCACACGTACCCCGATTTAACAAAAAATTCCCTGTTTTCGTTCCATGCCAGATGATTGCGGCAGGAATATGTGCCGGTGGTCCTACCAATATAGCAAGAATATTCATTTTGTACCATGGGTACCAATAGGTCTCTAACTGGCTTGTCCCTCCAAACTTGGGCAAGTTCTGGACTTTTGTGGGTGTCTGCCTTGGATCCAATTAGGAAACCCCGTGCAAACCCTGCTCTCTTTCTGGATTGACCACTTGAAGCCCCTTCGAAATCATTTGGTTGCCCCATGCAAACCCCTTCATCGATCCCCAAGACATGCTTTTAGGAATGGTATATTGTTTAACTGCCCCTAATGGTGAGTCAACCTGATATTTAGCTTGATAAACCTTTGAAATTAGCAAACCCGCTCTGTTAGGAATTTTCCAACGTTATCTCATCACCAAGTCGTCATTAAACGACTCCATTGAACTTGTGTTCGTTTCAACATGGATACTTCATGTACATCAAAATTTGTGTTCTTTTTTCCTTTTTGACTTCGACCACTATGTCATAGCAGCCACACAAAATGACTATTATTAATGAATAATCCTAGTAATTACGTCGGTAGTCCTTAAATCTTTAAAAAGCAAAGAACCCATTTCACTGTAGCAATCTACAGTGACTTCAAGGAAATGTCAGAGAAGACATTGTAGCTGTTGGCCGCCCTATTTAATTAGGCCTGGGGCCACGAAGTGTCGCTTTGGGCGACAACCCTAACTGCCCCATAACCTATAAAGGGAGGTTTTGGGGGGGAGGGGGATCAGCTAGGGATACACGTACAAGTGCAAAATAGAAAACCACACTCTCTCCTCGCCTCCCCTCACAACTGTCCTACCATCACTGTCGGGCTTCGGGTTTAGGATGTGGCACCAAAAAGGCGACTCTGGTAGCCGCCCTTCATCACTACGTATGTGGACTATCACCGACAGTTGCTTCTGTATTCCAAATCAGTCTTATTTGTCTAACAGTGGTATCAGAGCGTGACTGAATGGATTAGTCCTGCTTTAAGTGTTTAAATATCTGAGTTTAACCATGCTTGTTTTGAGACTATGACTATATGATTAATTGCCTGATTTTTGTAATTATGCAAGTTAATAGCATGCTTCTGTGACTTTAATAGACTAAAGATTGAAAATTTAGTCGTGATAACTGATCAACATGTATGCCCAAATCGAAAATTGATTCATGCCCAAATCGCTTAACATGTTTATATTCTATAAGCATGATTCTCTGTGCGATTATATGTTAATCGAAGTTATGACCAGATTAATCAAGTTCATGCTTAAATCCGCCTATGCCTTGTAAAATTAGCATATCCAATTAAGTCATCTATTACCAAAAGGGGTCAATTTTTGACTGATAACTCATGATTCCAATTGGTCAAACTCATTATTAAACCGAATTATAATGCAATTAGAAGGCATGACTATTTATACTACGGAGTAAAATAATGATAAATCGATTTCATGAATGTACTATTAGTATGCGACTGTGTGTGCTTATTAAAACCCTGCTCGGATTAGTTCTTATGCCCGTTGAATTCTTGATAGCATGATTGTGAACCCTAATCCCTAATCCATGAATTCTTGTTATGTTATTATGTTTGTACAATCATAACATGTTTTGCGTGCTAAATCGTGAAAAGCATGGTTGGAAAAAGCCCCAACCTCAATCGAGACTCAAAACCCTAATCACCGAGACTCAAAACCCTAACTCTAGCCCCCCTCTACCTGAAACCCAACCTAGGAAACCTCAGTTGTTTCCAAAGATATCTCGACCTCGGCTAAATAAAAAAAGGGAAGAAGGTGTAGAAAAAGGAAAAGGGAACTGAGCCATACCCATCAGACGACACTGCGGAGGGGTGGCGCGTGACCGTCATGCGTCGCTGACGAAGGTCATTTCACGAACTTCTTCCTCCCACAAACCCCTCATCATCGCCGATCTACGCAACCTTGAGGAAATAGAGCCGCAAAATCACCATCCCAGGAAGCGTGTGAGCCCATGCGCCACTGCCTCAGTGGCGCATTAGGTGCATGGGCCTCTTCTCAGACTCGGTTTCGGTCGATCTACGCGATGGCAGTAATGATTCTCATCAGATTAGCGTAGACCGAGGTTCGTGGGAATTTTTTGCAGTCGGCGGTGGTTTTACATCACTTGGGTGTTTTCAAGGAACCGAGAACGGCGGTGGTGGCTGCCGTGGTCACGACATTAAAAGTCCAAGAAAGGAGCTCGGTGCTCCATTTCCTAGCTATGGCGTCGAGAGGCAGGTCGAGAGGAGGAGTGAGAATTTGAGAGGGAGCTAGAGAGGAGGGAGAGAGAGTGAAGACTCAGATTAGGGTTAGTGAAGTTGGGGGGGGGTTGAGTTACTCACTTATAAATACGCCACCGGTTTGGGCTGTTTTTTAAATAAAAAGAAAAAGGGGAAAAAAGGGGGTCCCGGTTTGTTATTGTGGGCCGGTTTATTTGGCCCAAAATTTTTGTTTTAATTCGGGCTGTGTCATTTGGATCGATGTTATCTCTGTTTTGATTTGGACTATTGAATATTTGCTCTTATTATCATATAAATTCGTTTTATAAGTTGAGAGTGGCCATAGGTTGGTCATATATTTCTTTTTGATGAGTTATATTCTTTTTGCCTTTGTTTTTGTTTCATATTATATAAAATTGTTGACAATACGGAAATTTGAGGTAAAATATATATAATTTTGTGTTATATATTAGTTTCATAGAACTTATGTAAATACATTTTGCACAATTAAAAGTGAATGTCTTTGTGATAGTCACTAAATTAAAATGTTAATTAGTTTAACAAACCCTTACATAGATTCTATGAAGTTAAGTTAATAATTAAATTAAAGAAGCTCCAAAATTCATATCTATACGTGATGATTATGAGTTTAGCGAAATTTTCGAACGTATATTATGAATAATGGGGTTTTCTTGATAATTTAATTGTTAAAACAATATGTCTAACAAATAAGTATATACTTTCAGATATGGCAGCTAAGAATATAATAGGTTGTATGTAATCTAACAATAAACTGGATAACACAAGCTACGACGTCTGGCATTTGAAGGTCCAGTTCACCTTAAATGATGGCGATATGCTAGACCTCTTGACCTCCTCTATGCCTGCTCTGGCTGAAAAAATGAATAAGGTAGGAATATTACTGCTACCGAGCAGTATCAAGAAAACCTAAAGGCGTACCAAGCATGGTTCAAACGTAATCGTTTTAAATGCTACACTATGCTATCTTGTATACAGGACAATCTCCTAGGTGAGTTTGAACGCTTCCTCACTGCTAAGGACATGTGGGCGTAGCTTAAGGTTAGGTTCGGGCAGACATCTGCTACAAGGTTGTGTACCTTATAGCTGAAATGGATGCAATACACTATTGACTCTAGTTGTGGTATCTCCGAACACCTTCGGACCATAAGTGCTATGGTTCGAGATCTTAAAGCTACAGGGCACGAGGTTTCTGAGGAAGAACAGGTCCTAAATGTGATTAGGGCTCTTTCCAATGACAATGAACATTGGAAGAGTTTTAAAGTAATCATGACACCCAGTGAGCACATCAAGACCTTCGAGGCAATCTCCAAACTCCTCGAAATGGAGGAAGAGCGTATAAAGATATGTGCGCCTCCCAGTGTGGCATTCGTTGCCAAAGGATCCGGGCCCAAGGGCAGGAAGTCTTACCATTGTAAGAAACCTAATAAGGGTCCCCATCCTCCTCAGAGCTCTCGCTCCAATGGTGGTACTGCCAAGAAGCATAAGGCTAAGGGCAACGGAGTTAAGGATATGGCACGTGTGAAGTGCTATAACTGTGGAAAAAAGGGCCATTTTGCTCGGGATTGTAGTGAGCCAGCCGAGGTACCTCTTTCCACTAAAACTCCTAAATTATATGTTTGTTCCCATGCATTCGTTACTAACTCTCTTCCTCAATGGATTGTAGACACGGGAGTAACAAAACACATAGTTCAGGATATGGCTAGATTCGTGGAGTTCCATCGCTACCTGGTGGGTTCACGGACTGTCGTACTGAGGAACGACAGCGAAGAAGATGTCCTTGGAGTAGAAACATACCAACTCAAACTCCATGGAGGAAACAAGTTGCTTATTGATGACACCCTCTACGTACCTGGGTGCGATGCTCCTTAGTTTCTTATGTTTCGTTAGTAAGATTAGGTTTTACTTTTGGTTTTTGTACACATGGTTTATATTTGTTCTATAATGGCAATTTGTTTGGCCAAGCGACTTTGAAAGGAGATTTCATTGTTTTGGATTTGGACGATTACTATAATAATATATCCTCTGCTTTTGTTTTATACTTTGACTTCAATTCTGAATCTGTTAAGTGGCATACTAGACTTAGCCATGTAGGCGAAGATAGGATAAATAGGCTAGCTAAAGAAGGTCTTCTAGATTGACTCACTAGGGTTAAGTTGCCTAGGTGTGAGTCATGTCTAGCTGGCAAGGCAACAATGAGGCATTTCGGTAAGGTCTCGAAAGCATCTAGTCCCTTAGAATTAATCCACTCAGACATATGTAGACCCATGAATGTTAAAGCCTGGCATGGGGCTATCTATTTCATTACTCTCATAGACGATTATTCACAATATGGGTATGTGTGCCTACTATCCCATTGCTACGAGACCCTCGATGTGTTCAAACGCTTCATAGTAGAAGTAGAGATCTCAGTTGGAACGTAGTAAGATTCTTCAAACTGATCAAGGTCGTGAATACTTCTCTGATATGTTCAATGAGTTCTATGAGGAAAAAAATATACAAAGACAGCTAACGATTGCACGCACCCCAAAACAGAACGGTGTTGCGGAACATAGGAATTGGACATTGCTTGACATAGTCAGGTCAATGATGGTGCATGTTAACCTCCAATCAGTTTTTGGGGTGATGCATTGCTTATGGTAACCTATATCCTTAATCGTGTACCGAGCAAGAGTATACCTGCCACACCATATGAGTTATAGTTTGGGAAGAAGCCATCCTTGGATCATTTATGCCCAAGGGGTCGGCTGGCTATGTACATAACCTGACCCATAAGCATGGAAAACTTGGTCCAAGAGCCACTAAAATGGTGTTCATTAGATATCTCGCACAATCTAAAGGATATATGATATACGGGGAACACCTTAATGGTGGCATGACAGAGATAGAATTCCGCAATTTTGATTTTCTCGAGGATGAGTTCCCAACCATTGGTGAAGTCAAGAAGAATGTCGAACTGTTTGATTTACAGCAAGACATCCAACCATCTTTCGGTGAGGGGGTGAATTTGGAATCTAACCAAGTCATCGAAGATGGTATGCCTCCTATATCCAAAAGGAATAGGGCAGACTTGTCTGCTCAGGAGAATGAGATTCATTATCGATCTCCTACACATGAGGAAAGTCAACCTGTGAGTTCGAACATTCAATTAGTCCATATGTTCAGGACCCCACGCCCCAAAGGGATAGTGGGAGCGACTCTCCAAATGCTCAGGGTCCCACACCCCTTAGAGAAAAAGGAAGGGATGCTTCACCCAGGCAGACAAATAATGAAGGCCCCAGGATCCGAAGGAGTGAGCGTAGAAGAATTCCTCGATAATAATTCCAAATAGAAGAGAAAATATTCATATGCACTCCCTTGGAAATTGAGGAGCCTACCTCTTATCAAGAGACGATTAACTCACAAACCACAAAGAGTAGATGAATGCCATAAGGAATGAGATGGACTTGATGACAAGAAACAAGGTTTGGGAACTTATCAATCTTCCAACCCAGTGTAAGTATATTAGAAACAAGTGGGCTTTCAAGATAAAACATCGGGCAGATGATTTGATCGATAAGTTCAAAGCCCGTTTAGTGGTGAAAGAGTTTTATACAAATTGAGGATGTAGACTATGAAGAGACATTTTCTCATATGGTGAGATTTGCCTCTATGCGCCTGCTCCTAGCTATGGTTGCCCATTTGGAGTTAGAGTTATTTCAAATGGATGTAAAAACTATTTTTCTCAACGGTACCCTTGAGGAAGAGATCTATATGGACCAACCCATTGGTTTTGTATCAAAGGGACAAAAGGACAAGGTGTGTCATCTCAAAAGGTCCATATACGGTCTTAAGCAATCTTTCAGATCTTGGTACTTAAGATTCCATGAAGTTATAACTTCGTTTGGCTTATCCATGGTTTTAGAAGACCACTATGTGTATGGTAAAACATCAACTGAGGCCATTATGTTTCTTAACCTATACGTTGATGACATACTACTAGGTGGGAACAACTTGGAGATGATCGAATCCACTAAGAAGTGGCTATCCTCTGTCTTTGAGATGAAGGACATGAATGAAGCTAAGTACGTCTTAGACATGGAAATAATCAGGAATCATCCTAAGAAACTTTTAGGTATGAGCCAAGAGGCATATATCAAGAAAGTCTTAGAATGATTCTATATGCATTATTCCAAACCCATAGACATTCCAGTTGAGAAGGGTTTAACCTTGAGCCTCGACCAATGCCCAAAACAGATAAAGAAAAAGAGGTAATAAGCAATGTCCCTTACGCTACTGCCGTAAGAAGCTTAATGTACGCTATGTTATGTACATGGCCGGACATTTTCTTTGCAGTTGGTTTGGTAAGTCGTTACCAAAGTAACCCAGGACTTACTCATTGGCAAGCCGTCAAGAGAATCATGCATTACCTTCCTGGTACATCCGACTTGGTCCTATGCTATCAAGGTGGGGGCCTTAAGTTGAGAGGATATTCAGATGCCAATTAGGGTGGTGACCCGGATGAGTCCAAGTCAACCTTAGGATATGTATTTACCCTGGGTGGGGGAGCCATATCGTGGTGCAGTAAGAAGCAAGACTGCATAGCTTTGTTGACTATGGAGGCACAGTATGTCGCATGTAGCCTAACCACATAGGAGGCAATGTGGCTTAGGTGTTTCCTCCAGGATTTTAACCTCACTCTTAGAGTTGATGATCCTGTAGAGATATTATGTGACAACATAGTCACCATCTAGTTCGCTAAATATCTAAAGTTCCATCGTAAGACCAAGCACATCAAGAGGCGTTATCAATTCATGTGAGATGCCATAAAGACAAAGGAGGTTGCCATCAAGTATATACCCACTAACAAGATGTTCGCTGATCCATTAACTAAGCCGACTCCTAGGAATGCTTTTAAAACACATGCGTTGAGTCTAGGAATTCGTAGAGTTTAGTTTTTGGATGAAATCCTGTTATGCATGACAGATACGTTTTTCTTGTAATGAGCATTTATGAAATAAAGATTGAAGGCTCTTTTTTTTCTAAATGCTTTGTGATTTATTTATTAGACACGTTAAAATGTCACAAGCTTCTGATTGGTCTAGTCACACAGGCAATCGCCCTAACGCTTGAGTAGCGGGCATAATGAGACTGAATCATATTAGCACTAGGTGTACAATATTGATTACTCATACTGAAAGTGTATGAATGTGATCGCCTTAGTAAGTGTAAGATGAGACTCAAGGGAGTCGAATATAAGACATGATTTCATATGGATGCCTTAAAAACCGAATCTTGAGTTTCAAGATTAGCGTTTAGTATGTTAATCTAGTGGCTCAGGTTAGATTTTTGGTGAAAATCTAGACTGGCGATTCGTATGGCACATAGAGTGACGATCCCAGTTAAGTGGGAGCTATGCCATGACACACATCTCATACTATGTGTGCTTAAATGATGACCATATACTGAGTGATAATTGACCTCCCTATCTCTGGCCACTGTGTGACCCTATGGACGATGACCCTTTGACTTAAAGCTATGGTGCGAAGTCAAAGCTTGATGTTGCTTCTTTAATATGTTTTCCAAGGACCACAACACATAGGGTTGAACGAGAACATGTTAGGAAAGCAATTAAGCTAAGATGTAATATCATGAGTGTTTAAGGAAAAGTCTATCCATCATCACCAATATCAGCCAGGGCGATTATATTGAATATATAATCTTATGATATATCATGGCATAAGAGATTGGAGATACCACTGGTGATATTTAGGATAATTTGGGGTATCGTATTTCGTGAAAGTATTATGTTAGTTAGATGGTAACTTAATATAGCACTACTTATTACTTTTCGATCACACGTCCCATTCCAGGTATGAAGTGTGAGGAGTTGTGATTCGTGGAGAGCATATGTTTGCGGCTTTCGTGGCCGAGTGAGAGCTATTGGCTGGGCCTATTTAATTAGGCCTGACGGCCATAAGTGTCACCTAGGACGACAACCCTAGCTGCCCTATAACCTATAAAAGGAGGTTTGGGGGGTCAGCTAGGGATACATGTACAAGTGCAAAATAGAAAACCACACACTCTCCTTCCTTCCCCTCACAACTGCCCTACCATCACTGCCTGGCTTCGAGTTTAGGACGTGGACACCACAAAGGCAACTCTGATAGCCACCCTTTATCACTACATAAGCGGACTATCCCCCACATTTGTTTCCGCATTCCAAGTCAGTCATATTTGTCTAACAGCAGCAAGCTACAGTAACTTCAAGGGAATGTGGAAAGGATAGCAATCTAAAAAGTTTGGGCGCCTCTCGCAATTTACAAGAAAGTTAGCAGGCCTCTCACAATTTATGGATGATAGTATATTCTCTTCATCTTTTTTGGACTTGCTTTTCACTTTTCACTTTTTTTGCTACTTTATACCAGGTTTCGTTATCTCTTTCTACTTTCTCTCTTTACCTGCTAATGTGTTTTCTAATATGTGTAGTTGTGTTTCTCTTGATGAATTTCCGCTTCTATTCATTTTCGCAAGTTATTTTGTTGTACTCGGCTACATAGAGAGGTACGCATTTATCTATGATGATTTTTGTTTATTGTTTGGGTTCTGTGTTGGTTTCACTATTATTAGGGGCTCTATTTCAGGCTCAGGGTCTTTGAATTTGTTGTTTATCCCTCTTTAGCGATCGCCTTTGTTTTGGTCGTGCTTCTGTTTTTTTTTTAAATGCCCAGGTTGTTTTGCGTTTGGTTTAAGGCTCGCAGTCATTGTATTCATTTTTGTTTGTTTCATCAATGATGATTTTTGTTTATTGTTTGGTTTCTCTACTACTTTCACTATTGTTTTGGGCTCTGTTTGAGGCTCATGATCTTTGAATTTGCTTTTCCCCGCTCTTAGCAGTTGCCTTTCCTCGTTTTTAGCAATCGGATCGCCTCTCTATTTGGTCCTAATTTCGTTTTGTTTTTACTATCTCTATTGTTTTGAGCTTGATTTAAAGCTCGCAGTCATTTTATTTTATTTTCTTTGTTGATTTCTTATGTGAGCTCTCCTCTTTGATCTTCATTGGTCGTACGATGAGTTGGTTGTAATTTGTTTGTTTGCGTATATTGTTCTTCCGTTGTTGGTTGCTTTCATAGAGGTTTGAATATTTTCTCCTATTTTTGAACTTGGTTTAAGGTTTCGGTCATTGAATTTTTTTTTTTTTCTACATCATTTGTTGTTTGTTGTTTTGTTTGCCTATTTCTTCGACTTTTGATTTGGTTGGCAGCTTCGATGGAGGTTTGAAATCTCTTTGTTTCCAGCTCTGTTTTACTTTATGTTCTTTGTTGTCTATGGTGTTCTTGGTTTGATTTAAGGCTTGTGGTCATTTAATTTGTTTTTTTTTTTTTCATTGATTGCTTATGTAAACCCTCCTTTTTCATCTTCATTGGTTGTCTATAGCTGTGTTGTAATTTTTTTTTTTTTTTGTTTTCGTAGTTATTATTCGCTAGTTAGCGATTTTCATGAATTAATTGCTCAGGGCGTCACCTTATTGTGAAATAATAAAAAATACGCCCTTTTTTTTTAGAAAAAACTATATAATACCTTGATTTATGTAATAACTAACAGAAAACACCTACAAAGTTTACGCTAACTGTCTTATAGGACCAATTATAATATTTTAATTCATGTTAAAAACCTATAATTTTTTATATTTGCATGCTTTTACTCTAATACTAAAAAACTTACTTTCAAAAATTTTAAATTTATGCATGTGATATTATTTTCATAAGTATTACTCGAGGCCCTATTTTAATTGGTATCAGAGCCACATGAGTTAAAAAAATTAAGATAATTAATAGTTACTTAAGCTAATTAATTATATTTACCGTTTCAATAGTCATCTACGTGTCCTACTCCAAGTTACTTACATATTGTGCACACCCCAGAGGCGGTCCACTTCATTAGCACAGCAATTAAACTATATCGTAGACATAATTTTACAATTGAAAATGGTATTAGTAAAAAATTAAGACTAAAATTAAGACGTGAAGAACCAATTATCTATAATCCATCTTTCTTTAATTAAGAAATTAGACATAGAGGAAAATCTAATTTAGGTATTAGTACAATATTTTAGCATAAACATCCTTTCCAAAATCGAGGAAACAAAAATTCATTTCCTTTGTAAGATATAAAAATCAGAAAAGAAGAAGAATAAACTTCAGAAAAAGGAAGAGAAAGAAGAACAGGGTGGACTATAAGCATTACACTCTTAAGGATTTACAAAACACATTTGATAAAGAGAAAAATTTATAAGAATTAAACAAGATCATGAGTGCAATAGTAGACACGCAAGAAGTACTAGTTGATGATAATGAAGAGATAAATAACACCAACTTAGAAGAGCAAATATATAAAAAAATAAGCCTAATTAAATTAGAGGATATGAATTATATTTCTTTTGAAGAAGTTAGGAGAAAACTAGATCCAAAGTATAATACATTGGTAGTTGAAAATGAAATCAATGATATTTCCCTAGAACTTAGTATCGGCGAATTTGATTCTAATTTAGTTAACAATGTAATTTTGAAACTTGATGAGTTTGATGAACCATCTAAAAGAAATACCTATTTTGTGAGACTGGATGCATTTCAGCAGGATAAACAACCAACTTTCCTTTTGGGTTCATCCTAAAGAGAACCACATCATTTGAAAAAATTAGCATTATCCCAATCAGTCGTGCAGGTTGCATCCTAAACATTAATAGAGCTCGTGATAGAGAAGAAATATTTAAGCATTAAAAGAGGGGCATGAATATTATCTTGAATCTGAATGCCACATGGACACTTGAAATTTTCTAAACTATATCGAGCATAGTTTTTCTAGCACTGTATTTGATTGGTAAGACTCATTAGATGAAGAAGGTCAAAATATATTAAGAATGATGGAAACGCCAGTTGCTATATTCAAAAAATTATGTAAGAAAATTGAAACTAAATTTATTAGAGCTAAACTTGATTCCAAAGAAAAGGGTAGAGAATGGTAAAGAAAGACCAATTAATAACATAGAACTGTGGGATATGAGGTATCTAGAAACTTATTACTAAATTTAGTCAATATTATGACAAAGTTGGACATAATGAAATCAATCTTGGTGTGTTTTATGACAAATCACCTTATCTCATAAATTCTAAAATCAATGAAAAATATATTACATGACTTTGAAAAAGCGGACATCATTGATACTCTCGGCACAAGAATCGCTTATTTAATAAAATGGTTAATGATCAATGCCTTGATATCCCCAAAAAAATCCAAAAATGAAGAAACAATTTCTAACGTGTTGGGATACCCCTCATCAATGGGTAAACAAACCTGAGAAGAGAAGGAAAAAAAAACTTTTATAAAAAAGAGCTTTAATAAGCAAATGGGAGAAAAAAAAATACAAGAGAAAGTATTATAACAAGCCAAGCCCCAAAAAGTAAAAATTTTTTAGAAAAGCTACGTATTGTCGTCCAAGGAAAAAATAACTGTAAGTGTTGGCTATGTGTAGAAGCAATGCATTATGCAAACGAATGCAAAAATAGGAAGAACAACAAATTGAAACTTTGGATGGTTTAAACTATTTTCAGCTTAGCGAATGACAAGCAGTAGAACTTGCCCTTAAAAATAACAAAGGAATCATTGAGATAACAATGGAAAATGAATATGAAGAAAGTTACTATAAAGAAACTAATCATACGATGGAAAGTAGCTAAATTAGTCTCAGTGACCTTCAAGGAGAAGAATTTACAGTAGATGATAAGAGAAATGATTTTAAAAGAAATCGTGTCCTTCCTATAGTACAGAAAGATATGTTCCATAAAAAAATCTATCTTTCAATTAAAGAGTAAAATGATGAAAGAGGATTTAGAGATAAAAGACTGTGAATTTGATGTAGGAGACGTAAATCTCATTAATTGAGAAAATATCTTTAAGCACAAAAAGGATAGAAAGTATAGGTGTATCCATATTGAAAATGTCTAGGTTTAAATTACACCATCACAGTAGTGTGGTAAAGACATCAACTTTTATGCGTTGTTGTATGATATCACGCACACTAAATTTAATAATCAAATCATCATAGGGATCAACACCAATGCGTATAATGGTTTTGTAAGATTCAAATGCCGATCTAGATCTTATGTGAGCTTAAAAGATGAATTTACTAAAATCTTCCTATCCCTTAAGATAAAAATAGTTGGGATAGATATGAAGAGAAAAGGTTATCCACTAAGGACATTTGAATATAATCTACAAATTAGATAATACTATAAATCCAAAGTCTAAGGTAACAATGATAAAAACAGAAAATTTTGAAAGTCCTACTTCAATGCAAAATATTCAAATGATAAAACCTAATCCATATGGGATACAAATTGATAGGTCTTAGATACTATGCTTTGCCAATCCTATAAAAATCAATAAGAAAAATATACTAAGAATTAGTGAGAATATAAAGTTTACCATTGAACCCCAACTATTCAAAAGTATGAGTGCACGATCATAATGGGGGGAAGGATCTTCAACAGCTAAAGATGGAACTAAAGCAGATAAAATTCGTATGACTAATGAAATGAGCAAAATGAGTTTTGAAACTACAAGACACAATGTAGATCAAAGAATGAGCTTGGATAGAAAAATCATTGCGTATGAAACAAGGACCGCTAGTGAGCAAATTTATAAGGATGAATTAGTAAAAAAAAAAAAAAATACTATGGACATATGTTATGAAGTCACGAATACTAATTCTAATAGCATTAATATCCCAACAAATATATGCTTAGAGGGATATGAGAGATATGAATTGTGTGCTTACGTCGATAATAGTTGTCCCGCCTGTTTTGGAAAAATATCTCCATTTTTTATAATTCACGTGGAAAAAAAGGAAAGAATCCTTTACAACTAAGGATATCTGATAATAGTATAACAAGTCATAATAAAGCTATAGAAGGGTCATCTATTGAAACTGGAGGAGTCTAATACATTATTCCAGTTCTATAGGCTATTTATCAACCATTTGATGATGTGATTATTGGAAATAATTTTCAAAGGTTATATTATCCATGCACACAAACCATAAGCCAAATCGTATTCACAATAAATATCACTTGGTTCCCATTGATAAATTAAATAAGGCATATACTAATTAGAAGATTGAGTGTATATGTAGCCATGGTGAGAAGATAATCCTTGCACAATGTGAAGTAGCATTAACAATTTCACTACTTGAGTTATCTACTAAAGATGATATTGTCGAATAATAAGAAGAATTATGCCAAGAACACTACTATGATAATCCTCTAAAATTTTCGGACAATGATAGGACATTTGCAAAAATTACTTTGTTAAATCTCAATACTAGTATCCAAGTTAAAAAAAATTGGTGTATACACCCCAGGATATCCAAGAAATTGATAAACAAATCAAAGAGCCTTTGGAAAAAAGATTAATTAGGACTAGTAAGAGTCCTCATACCTAATGCATGGTGAATTTCATTTGACTAAACAAAGGTGTAAAATTCATGTAGATAAGCTCAATGGATGTTAAAGACCAATCTTTCCAAAGATAAACCAAGAGAGAGATAATTCCCAAATAGAAGATAGCCTTCAATGGAGATGAATCAATACTTGAAATAGATAATCAAGAGATAACTCAACCCACTCTCTAATCCTTAAAGCCTTAGCGCCAAGATTAGATTAAAGGGAAGAACTCAAATCACCACCCTCCTTAGAGTGATAAATAATTTGAGATTTTGAGCAAAAGCAAGCTTCAAGCTCTCATATCATTTATCAAGTCTAAATTTTCATAGAGGTGATTGGGTCTACAAATACCTAATTAGAGGGACAAGTAGCTGTGCATTAGTGGGGCAAGTGAGCCAATAGGAGGCTTATAAAATATCCTATAAAAATAAATCAAGATGCTTAAGATAACTACAATCAAGATGAGCTATATTTTTTAGGATTCATCCTCCATCTGCTAGAGAGATTTGAGTAGGCTCTAGTCCAACAATAGAGGTGCCTCCACTTGGAAAAGTTTCCTTTCTATGTGACGAATCATCCCATGTTGATTCATCTCCAAAATTACAACCGTAGCCTCCTCAATTAAGCCTATAATTAAAATCATGCATTTTCCATTCCTGGATTGACCATTGCTGGATTTTTAGTCCATACCTTTCTCAATACCTAGAGTTTGAGTGGGACTTAAGATTTTCTGGAAAATAGACATCTGGGACTTTCTATCAATTATAATTTATAGAAATAGGAGTTCATTTTTCTACTTAAAACCGAGCTAGAATGAGGTGAAGTATTCTGCCCAGAAAACTAAAAATGAGCTAATGTGGTGGCTGTGGGAGGATTGGGTGCTATACTCCTTATTTCAGGTTATTAGTTGCCTAACCACTTTTTTTAAGCTTACTTGGACCTTCTCAAGGGTCCTAAATCAATATTGACCTAGGGGGACCTATTCCTTAACCTAGGTTCAACATTGGACCAACTTAGGCCCTATTCTTTTCAGTGGAAAATGATGGATATGGGATGGGTGAGTATGGGAAAGGGAGGGAAGGAGTGAGTGAGAGTGGACAGGAGGTGAAAGGAGTTAAATGAAGAGGGGAGTTGAATGAAGGAGTGTAGGAAAGGGGGGGAAGGAGTGGGTGAGAGTGGGAAGGAGTGATATTTTTGTTTAAGTGTGGGAAAGAGTGGGAAGGGGGGGAAGGAGTGGGTGGGTGGGGGAAGGAGTGGGTTGGGTTCATTAAACCACGAAAAGAACAGGACCTTAGTTCCCTTACTATGAGAGTAGGCCTAAGCTCAGAGCTTGCTCCACATCAATACTAGTCCATGGTGGGAAATCATGCTGAAAAAAAGAAGGCAAAAGCTAAAATGACAATTAATTATAAAAATTTTAATGATAATACTGTCTTTGATGGTTATTATATTTCTAATAAATAATCTTTTTGAAAGAATTCAAGAAAATTTTTGGTTCTCGAAAATGAAAACAAAAGCAAATATTAGCAAATAAAAATGGATGAATAAAGCACTCCTTTAACCTCTTTTAGTGCCCCTTAAGGATATTATGAGTTGGATAGTGATACCATTTGATCTTAAAAATGCACCTTAAATATTCCAAAGATGAATGGATAATATTTTCAAAGATCTTAATAAATGTTGTCTAGTTTACATCGATAATATTCTCATCTTTTTTAAGACCATAGAATAGCACAATGATGACGTCCTAATTGTCACCCAAAGATGTGTTCGACATGGTATTATCCTTGCTAAGAACAAGTGCATTTATGCTGAGTAAGAAATAGAGTTTTTAGGTTTGGAAATAAAAGTTGGACAAATCATTCTACAAAAGCATATTTAAGAAAAAATAAAAAATTTTCCTGAAAAGATTGAGGTAATTGTACAATGGTTGAATAAGAAAATGGAAATGTCAAACTAGCTTATTATCTTGTTCAATTAATTGATCTAAATGACCCTAATGATCAATGACAAGAATGGTTTTCAGAGTGAAAAGAAATAGTTAGTGATTCTACTGTAGCACCAGGCATTTCTATAACCTTTATCATCAAATGTCGGCATTGATTGCACAAAGAAATATACTAATATATTGTGGAAACACTACTTTCATTTATCACGGTGTTTTTGGCAACTATATGAAAGTGGAAGGGTTGGCTCAAAAGATGTTTTCGATTATCTCTTTGATGTTAGGTCTAAAAAATTTTTATTAGGAAAAGAAAAAAGATGTCTACATGATTTATTTGAGAACTGGGAACTTGAGTATCTCAAACTAGATTATGATGTTGATGATTATGCACATAATGATGGACTTGAAGACATTATTAGAGATAAAGACATGTAGAATCTTAATGGATAATTAATCTTGTCAGCATTCGGTGCTTTGGAAAAGTTATTGTACCATAATGTATTATCTCATTATAATATCTAGTACAGTCTACTATAACCATGTGACAGTATCCTGTAACAATGTATGTGCTGTAGCCACCAAGGCATCCTATATATTCTATCTCCTCTATTAGAAGAGAAGTTGAGTATTGTAAGGGGACACAATCATTTGAGCATACTTGAGCAGAAGAGAAGTCGAGTTTCTCCATTTCTTCATGAGCAAGCATCTCTGATAATCTTAGCTGTTTAAGTCTCTCTTCAAATCTTTCTAGTGTAATTCTCACATTTCAAGCTTTCAACAAAAGAGTTCCCCAGTGTGCAACCTTGTTCAATTGGACCTTATGTCTTAAATTTTATAATTTCTTGATTAAAAATTCACTATCCTTAAAATTAAAAATATAAAAACTTAATGAGTAATTACAGTCTGAGGTAGGAAGCAAAATGGATCTGTGTTGTTTCTGATCTAAGAAAAGTGTAGTTGAGATTAATAATCTCTATAAACTGGAAGGCATACGAACTCTAGGGTCTACTGTCGACTAAGTTTAGGTAATGGTCAAAGCTCTATTATTAAGCTTTATTATTTGCTAAGCATGGTAGCCTATAATCATTAAAAAAATATAATATCATGATATAAGTAGTAGATTGCGATAACTAATATCAACAAAGTCATTATAAGAAGTTAAGGCATTTACAATAGGTCTTTATCCTAGAAAAAGCCCAAAGAATAGTAAAAATTACTAAAAATACAAATGTTTGGGTCTAATTGCAATTTCTGAAAATTTCTGACCAAAATAATGAGAAAAACAACTTAGGAATCCATTATTCGATAGGATACCTTAGAATTGTTTTCAAAAAGTTAGAGGCCTAAGCAAGGTTGTAAAAAAATTAAGGGTACCTAAGAGTTGCAAATTAATTTTTTTTTTAAATTTCCCACTAAGGTTTTGATATTTCTCCCTTTGTTTGATAAAAGTTTTCAATTTTGTCTGCTACTTTTCTATGCTGTTGCGGTTGGTTTAACCTTAGTTTAAGGCTTATGATCTTTAAATACAACTTTTTCCCTCTTAGTAGTTCTCTTTGGTTTTGATTCTATTTGTTTCTTTTCTATTATCTCTATTGTTTTGGGGTTGTTTTAAGGCTCACGGTCATTGAATTCATTTCCTTTGTTGATTTATTATGTAAATCTTCATCTTTCATCTTCATTTGTTATATGTTGAGGTGTGTTGCAATATGTTTGTTTTCATACGTTCTTTCATGGTAGGCTACTTTGATAGAGTTTGAATATTGTCTATTTGTCATCACTGTTTTTCTTTGTTTTGTCCATACTTTTGAGGTAGGTTTAATGCTAAGAGTCTTTGAATTCATTTTAGTTTCTTTAGCAATGATCATTGTATTTGGTTGTGATTTGGTTTATTTTTCTTCTTTATTTGGATTTTTAGACTTTGCTTAAGACTCCCAATCATTGAATTCATTGTTTTGGTTTCTTCAGATAGAGTTATGCACATTTCCCTTAATATTATAATTATTGGTGCCTCCTACTTGGTATTTCTTGATTTTTCTTTTCTATTTATTTTTTGTTTTGTTCATTGTTTTGAACTTGGTTTAAGGCTCGCGGTCTTAGAATTCATTTTTATTTCCTTAGCAATTCTCTGGGTATTTGGTCATGCTTTGGTTTCTTTTCTTATTTTTATATTGTTTTTGGCTTGCTTTAAGGCTTGCAGTGATTAACTCATTGTTTTGGTTTCTTTAGATAGAGGCATGGACATTTTCCCTTGTATTCTAATTACTAGTTCCTATATATTTGTATTTGTTAATTGCTTTCTTTCTTATTAGCTTTGTTTAAATATGTTTCCATTGGCAGATTTTTTTAGCTTGTGTTCTACTAGCTCTTTTACAGAGATGTAAATATTCACAATACTTTTTATTTGGTGTGAGTGTTTCATTGTTATGTGTGCTATTTTTTGGTTGGTTTAAGCATTTGCATCATTAGATTGAATTTTGAAGTGTTTATAGACCATTTCTTCATTTTTGGTTTTCATTCATAGTTTTCTTAACGTGTTTTGTTGTCCCCTTTGCCATGCCATTGTTGGGTAGTTAATTCATTCATGTTGTCTGCATGAGCCCTACAAAGAAGGTTATCAATGAAGTTGGAAAGAAGTCGACCTGTAAATTGTTGAAAGTGAAGGTAGTCCACCAGTGAAGGTCTGTAATTTCCTTAAATAATATAAGGCTTCAGAGATATGTTACATAAGATAAGAAGGCGTGTATAAATATCCTTTTTTTCCATTGGATTTAAGTGAGCATGCGAATTGTTTTGCATGCGAATTGTTTTGCATGGTGTTATTGTTTGAAGTTTATGCAGTCAATATGTAGGGTCAATAGATCGCTGCTACTAATTTCGG
Organism: Carnegiea gigantea; assembly: GCA_029747015.1. NCBI lineage: Eukaryota > Viridiplantae > Streptophyta > Magnoliopsida > Caryophyllales > Cactaceae > Carnegiea > Carnegiea gigantea. The sequence continues at coordinate 169,041 of JAKOGI010000914.1, read as the reverse complement.
TGACAATATTGTGGCGTACAACATGCTTGTGCATCAGAATGAGGAGTATGAAATTGCAGTTGCCAAAATAAAACCTGTGAAAAGTTGAGATGAAATCCAATGCCTACAACATGATATGACCACCTTTTATGATCCTGGAGATGAATGTGTGACCGATTACATTGATTTGGCACTCATTAATGTTTCGTTGGATGGATAGAAATTAAATGTAAGATTGCTTTTCTGGATGAGGTTGTTTGAGTTTTTGTATTGTCACAATTATTCTTCAGCTTAGATGTAAATGACATTGTGTTCAAAATGACTCTGGATTGCATAGATATATAGATGTGCTTAGAGTTGTGCTTTTCTTGGAACCACTACATTCAATTCCAAAAAAGAGGTCTTAGGGATGTTGATTTGTGCAAGCTTGTGATCATTGACCATAGATACTTGTTGCAATTTGTTAAATATGTTTTGAGTTGCTGCATCGACTTTGTCTATCCAACACATGTGATGGTCTGTTATATATATATTTTTTTATTCTCAAGTATGAAAGATCAGTTCATTATCTCTTTCTGGGATGACTTAGCAGAGGAAGGATGTGAAGAGTTGGCCAATTTTGTTGAATTTGGAGCAGTTGTATGAATTACCTTATTGAAGGAGTCTAGTTTCAGAGTTACCAATTGTACCACCATTATCCTCTTTATGTCATCTTTAAATAGGCTTATGTTGTAAGGTTACTATTGTGCCAGATCATTCATCTTTCTTATAGAAGGTTTTTTCTTAAGCACAACATTATATATATATATATATATATATATATATATATATGTGTGTGTGTGTGTGTGTGTGTGTGTGTGTGTGTGTGGTGTGTGTGTGTGTATAAGTGTGTGTGTGTGTGTGTGTGTGTGTGTGTGTATATATATATATATATATATAGAGAGAGAGAGAGAGAGAGAGAGAGAGAGAGAGAGAGAGAGAGAGAGACACACACACAAATGCACACACACACACACACACACACACACACACACACACACACACAGATCTCTGTGTGTGTGTATATACATATATGCATACATATATACACAATTGCACATGCATGCACACACACACACACACACACATATGTATATGTATATGTATATGTATGTATGTATGTATATATGTATACACACACACATACACTCACACATGCATACATACTTATCCAGGTGTATATGCGTGTGTGCATGTGTGTAGAAGGTAAAAATAATAATAATACTTCGACTAATCACAAATTTCCAAACGTCAAGTTGACTTTGGTGGACCCGCTTGGTCAAAATTAAATGCGACTAAAATTTAGCCAAGTGAAAGTCCCCATGTGTCATTCACAATGCAGAAATTAGTAATTGTTTTCTTTATTTGAAAATGAAAAACTAATTATTGGGTCTAGGCCCAAAGCCCGACTTCTAGCTGGCGAAGCTTATGAATAGGGGTCCTTCCCCCTTCATTTTCTACACTCAGCATTTGTAGAATTCAGAGGCTCAGATTGCAAGCAACATCTAACTATCAAGCGAGGAGGATCAAAAACTTACAAACTTTAGAAACAACAATCAATCATTTCAAGATTAAGATCAAGAACCATTTTAGAGTTCTTCAGCTGAGTTACATCAATCTAAATCAAGTGGTCATGCCCTCGCGTCACACAAGTCACTAGCAAATTGAATCAGAAGACTATTTCATTGTATTCAATGTAGAGATTATACCTACAAATACAATAATAATACAAAAATTCAATTTGTTTTTCGACTTCATATCTAATTTATTTTTAGGCTCAAAATTTGTGTTTACAAATTTTTGGCGCACTCAATGGGACATATATACCTCTAATCTCTTTCTCCAAAGTACAAATGCTGCATTTGTTTGAAGATAATATGTCCCCCAAGAACTGCTAGTGTTACATCTGGCGGTGTTATGACTAGGAGTATGGAAAAAGCTACTGGTTCAATTGCCGTAGAGTAATCAATTGTGACTGCACCATTGGAGTCACGTAAAAACAAAAACCTCTGCGCCAAGGTGTCTGACAGAATCCACTAAATCGCTTCACATGCTTTAAAGCAAAAATCTATTACTGACTTCAACATGCAGCAAACAATTCCGCATGGGATGGATGAACTTAAAACCCATACCAACCATACTTTCCAACTTTTCCACTTTGACGATGATGGTTATTCGAGCAGCGATTCCTCTTTGGCATCGTCAAAGGGATCGCTATCTTCACATGCACAAGCTGAATCCTTTGATATTGTCATCATGCTTGTTTTGGATATAGAGGCTGCCAACTTTGAAGACCAGCTGGTGAGCATGAAGCCTAAGTTGGATAGGCTCCCCAAGGAGAGTGCAGAAAAGGACGCCGAAATCAAGTGTCAAAATGACCATATTGCTAGGCTAATTAAGAAGCAAAAACAGAAGTCCTTTGAAGCTTCCAACAAAAGTTCAGGCGCTGAATATTCTGATAAAGAGTCCAATAACAGTGAAGAATCTAACGATGAACCCAGGGCAAAGAAGGATCGCTCTTTAGGCTCGATGCCTACTGAGCAGATTCAGAACTTGTAGCAAATGCAGTCAAGGCTCAGTTGAGAGGAGGCTCTCACAAGAGCCAATTGTACACAAAGCCTTATACGAAGAGGTTTGATGCTCTTCATATGCCCCACGACTATTAGCCTCCCAAATTCAACTAGTTTGACGACAAGGGCAATCCTGAACAGCATAGTGCCCACTTCATTAAAACATGCAGCAAAGCTGGCTTAGAGGGAGATCGACTGGTGAAACAGTATGTCTGGACTCTAAAATGGATGCATTTAACTGGTACATAGACTTGGAGTTAGAGTCCATTGATAGCTGGGAATAAATGGAGTAGGCAGTTAAGGCTCAGTTGGGAGGAGGCTCTCACAAGACCCAATTATATGCAAGGCCTTGCACAAAGAGAGTTGATGCTTTTCGTTTACGCCGCGATTATCAGCCTCCCAAATTCAACCAGTTTGATGGTAAGGGCAATCCCGAACAACATATCGCCCACTTCATTAAGACATGCAGTAAAGCTGGCTCAGAAGGAGACCGACTGGTGAAACAGTATGTCCAAACTCTAAAAGGGATGCATTTGACTAGTACATAGACTTGGAGCCAGAGTCCATTGATAGCTAGGAACAAATGCAGTAGGAGTTCTTGAATAGGTTCTACAACATTGAACGTGTTGCTCGCATGATAGATTTAACAAACACTAGACAATGAAAGGATGAGCGAGTTCTCAATTACATTGTTCGTTGGATGTCACTTAGTCTTGAGTGCAAGGACCGCCTATCAGAAGCTACAACCATTGAAATATGTGCTCAAGGCATGGAGTGGGATTTACTCTACATCTTCCAGATGAGTAAGGCAAGAACCTGCCAGGAATTGGCAAGGAAGGCTCATGATATAGAGATGAAAATTACAAGTCGCCGTGCAAGTCTTCTTCCTCATCTAATTCCAGAAACAAAAAAGGTGAATTCAAGAAAAATCCCCAGTCCTCAAACAAAGACTCCATGGCTATTTCAACTAGGGAGCCGGTTCAAATATCTGGAAAGCCCAAGTAAATGGTGGGTTCTACAAAGATACTAGAAAGAAATGTCCTGCATTTAAGGAACTACAAGACAAGACATGTCCATTCCCTGACTCAAACTTATCAAGAATGCTTGATGATTTCCTTGGAAAGAGGGCTATTGAACTTCCAAAATCAAAACGGCCCGAAGAAGCTAGAAGAGTTACTAACCTAAAATATTGTCGGTATCAGATTAGTCACCCTCTTGAGAAATGCATCACGCTCAAGAAGCGCATTATGAAACTTCACAGGAATGGGAAGATAATATTAGATTTAGATGATACTACCGAGACAAATCATGTTTCCATCTAATGGGAGTGTTCTTCATCATCTTAGCAGCAAAAACTCACCCGACCTCATGGTAGAGTAAACACTGAATTGATTTCCTCTAAAGAGAGAAATTAATTCCAATTCAATTTGGAAGTTTGGAACCTATTGCAGTTCCAATGGCATATCAAGGATCTTTGACAAAGACCGGTCTTCCTATGGATGTCTTTAATGAAGCTCATGAAGATAGAGAGAGATGGACTCTTGTCACTCGACGGAGGCCAATGAAACAAAATTATGTTCAACCACTGTCTCTCCACCGTAGGAAGCAAGGTAGCAAGAAGAGCCCTCGTCATCTAAGAGGGAAGAAGAAGTCTAAGAATGTCAAAAGGCATGAATCTCAGACCATTGCCTACTTGACCATGAGTTGTTTTTTTCCTGTCACACTAGAAGAGTTCTTCCGAATAGGTTTCTTTGAGAAAGTCACTGTTAACATGACCTCATGTTCTGAGGTCAAAGAAGAGAAAGATGAGGGGAGCGACAAACAATAGAACTCTCTAAGAGTAGTTGACAAGACCTTGATTGTTCTAGAGGCTTTACCAACTCACAAGGGCCAGATGAAAAATCTTTTGTTTGCTACATGTTTTTGCTGCCTTACAATACCCATAACTTTATGCTGACAAAGTTAAGGATGTTAGAGGATCGGCAGAAAGCCTTGTTCAGTGCACTTCTTGTAATACCACAGTCAGTTTCACTGACAATGACTTGGTGTTGGGATCTAAGCCTTACAATCATCCTTTATTTGTGACTGGCTACATTAGGCAATAGAAAGTTAAGTGCATCCTAATGCGTGGAGCGTCAGCCGTCAATATCATGCCCAAGTCTATGATGAATGACTTAGGCGTCATAGTAGAAGAACTTTCTAAGAGTTGAACAACGATTCAAGGGTTCAACCTTGAGGGTCATTATACAATCGACATGATCCCCGTTTAAATTATGATAGGAGACTCGTCAACATTCTTAATCTTCCATATAATCAATGCTAAGACTTCCTGTAAGTTATTACTCGGGTAACTGTGACTTCACAAACATGGGATCATAGCTTCCACTCTACACCAATGCCTTAAGTACTACCGAGACGAAGAAAAGAAAATAAATAGGGATGTTAAGCCGTTCACTAAGGTTGAGTCTCACTTTGCAGACGCAAGGTTCTTCAAAGAAGGCGCTGCACCTAAGAAAACCATGTCGTCAACCATTTCTTCTATAAAAAAAGGTGGCATAAAAAATGCTCTTTATGCAACAAAAGTTGATGCTCACAAGCACCAAGATGAGAAAGAAGTAAGTAAGCAAGGAAACACAACTTTTTCTATTGAATAAGTTGCTAAACCAGTTGCTTCTTTAACGGGCTTAATGCCACCAGTCTTAAGGTACATACCCAGGTCTCCCTATAAGGAGGGCAAATCGCCCTTTAGCAAGTGCAAAAGTAGAAAAATCAAGACTAAAGCTACTAAAAAGGATGATGAACCTAGCATAATCACCCTAAAAGGGAGTATAACAGTTCTAACACTTAAAATGTGATAGGCTAAGGTGAGTAGGCCCTCTTTCTGGGTTTGTTGTTTTTCCAATGAAGGCGATAACTTGCCAAATACACGGATTAAAGAGGGCTTTGATCTTAATGCAAGCAAGCTTATGGAAAGAGCTAGTTATGACTTTCAAAATCTAGCTACCTTAGGAAAGGTAGTTGAAGCAAAGCCCCACGGTCTCATTGAAACCCAGAGAAGGACCTAGGAGTAGGGAGGTTCCGTGGGCATCTCTAAAGTTGGACTTGATTTCACGCCACTGCAGCCAGTCAAAATCTCAGGGCAATGGAAGAACAAGTAGTCAGTTAACCACATCTCCATTGAAGAAGCAGAAGAGAGTGAAGATGAAAACGCTCTGCCCAACTCAAAGTCTTCTATATTTGATAGGTTACAATTATCCACTTTGGAAAAACGCCAATCAGTATTCACCCATACAGGGGAAGGATAAAATTGCAAGATCTCTGCTTCCAACAGAATCAAAGATGGTTCCCAGCTAAAGCCTTCAGTTTTTGCCAAAATAAAAACTAGCAAAAAGTCTTCAAACTCACGACTTCAGTAGGGGAAAAGTTTTGCGTTTAGTCGGTGTTGAGCAAATAAATAATATGCACAACATAACTTTCTAATATCCAAAAAAATGTACGTCGGTTTATTTTGATTACGACCCTATTCAAGAGGATGAATCTCCTTAATTACATCCCCCTCTCGAGAGATCACTTTTGATTCCGGCTCGTTCTGTTTTACTTTTTCTTTCTTTATTTTGTTTTGCGTTAATAAGACTTTATATAATTTGAATCGACAGTTATCTTATTTTTAATGCCGAATCTCCCGTATTCAAAACTTAGTTGCATTAGATATTGGCTGTATAGGCACCTTCTAGGAAGGTTACTATACATACACATTCTTCATGTGTAGGTTAAGGAACGGATAATTTCATTTGATTTGAAATTTGAGTTGCACTCATTTTTTTTATCGTGAGCTGCCTACATACCTCTTTTATAGAGGATCAAACCAACTGTAGGTCTTTGATTTTATTTGATTTAATTTATGTTTTTATTTTGGCTAAGTTATTTATGTTAGGATAATTTCTGACTTAATTTTGGTATTTGGATTTTAAGAAGAATGGCTAAGTTACATTTTTAACCACTTCATGTTTTTTTTATTTTCTGACTTAACCTTTAGTAGGGTCGGTCCATTAATTTTGTTTAACTTGCGATTGCAGCCGAAATTTATTTATAGGTTTCCTACGTACCCTTAGTGGGATTAAATCAACGTTGTTCTTGGCCCAATTTTTAGTTTAGGCTTATGGTTAGAACGGCGGAAATTTGTTTGGCTCGGGTTTGGTCCATTTGCCATACTTGTTTTTTTAACAACCTCTGACTTTTTGAAAAACTCCCCATTTAATTTGTTTTGGTTACGTAACGTGTAACAAAGAATTACAGGATTGTAATTTTGGTCCTTTGTGAAAGAGGGGGGTATCAGATTGAGCCCATTTAAAGATTTTGGTTTAGATTGAACTCGAAAAATTTTATATCTAGCTTCCTGCATATCCTTAGTAGAATCAAATCACCGTAGTTCTAAATAGTACTTGACTCAAGCATATTTTACTACTCCCTCTTGCTCTGTATTTTGGGAACCCAACTGAAGGTATGAGAATACAAAACAAAACCACGTCGATAGTCAAAGTTCACCAAAATCTGGGCAGGCGCTTTATTGTTAATTATTTACTTGCTACACTTTTATCAACATCCAAAAAAATAAATAAATAATGGTAATCACGTATTTAGCCAACACTCTTTTGCAAAGCCCTGATTCTTTTTTTGTTTTTTGACCATTTGAGCAAAGATCCAGAAGCATACTACGAATCTACGGCTAATTAATTGGATTCTTTTGTCTCTGACCAATTTAGATTGAACTAGACTCCCTTCTCCACCTAGTTTAATTTACAGTAATTTTAACCATTTGAGTCATTTGACTAAACATGAAGATTTGATTGCCATGGCCTCCTATTCATTCGCAGTAAAACTTAATTTCCAACATCCCATCCCTTGCTTCCTGCCTCTTTTCAGAGGTTCAACCGAGTTCGGGATCCGACAGGATCCTTCGGTTCTTGAGTCCGCAGGACGTGGATTCGGCAGAATCCATAAGTTTGGTGAGTCTGGGAGGACTCAAAATCCCAACGGCCCTTTGAATCCCAAAGGATTCGATTCATTTCGTAAATTCCCAAGATTTTCTTTTTGTTTTTGAATCCGGCAGGATTCCGGTGCAGTAAAGTGCCAGATGCGACTTGAGCTTGGTTCTCCATTTGCTGTCTTGATAACTCTTTTGAGTTGGTTGGGGGTACGATGGATAGGATGTGGGGCTCAGGGAAGAGAAGATCAATTTAACGCTTGGTGTAATTACCTTTCGATTTGCACTTTATACTTGTAAGGAATAACAACTTCGTTGCTTACTACTCCTCTTCTGAGCCTTCTTCCTTTGTTTCAGTTTTTTTTTTCCGCTGCCTTCTCTGCCTGTGTTTGCTCTGTATTATCTTCACAGTTTGTCTCTCTTGTCTCCCCACTCCTAGCTTGGGCTTTACTTCCTTCATATTATAGTGAAAGGAAATGAGCAGTTCATCCTTCCTTTCTAGCTTCCACGTTGCAGAAGACTCAGCAAAATGGTGAACGTGGGCTCCTGAAAGAAACTTGATAATGGAACTCCTTTGTCTTTTGCTTTGCTTTTCTGCTTGTTTGCATCATTCACACGTCATTAGAGTATTAAAGACTCAAGTTGCCTCTTTGATCCTTCTTTTTAATTAAACAAATATTTTGTTGTGGTTGTGCTTGGAAATTGTTTGAAGGTCACGTGAGCTCTTCTTCTATCCTCATCAGGACTTGATTTGATTTTTTTATTGATCATATTTTTTTTTGGTGGCTTCCTTAATTGAATTTATAAGGGTCCACATTTTATAGCCCCAATTTTATTTTGACACAATTTTTGAGCCTTTTTATGATAGGATTGTATTGATTTATGGAGGCCAATTTTGACACATTTAAATTTATCAAAATTTTACGTTTAACAGTAGGCTAGGAGTTATAAATGAAGTTTAGAGCTTTTTCCCTTCTCGGATAAAGTGGTTCTCCCGTATAGATGTTAAGATAGACAGTTCATTAAGAGTAAAGAGGCACATTGTGGTCTTTTCAGGTCAACGGAAAAACTATAACTCTAATGAGAAGACAGAGAAATAACAAGTTGTTTCTTCCAATCATATCATAATCCACGAATGTGATAACTCATACTCAGATATAGAATTGGCAGAAACTCTTAAGACTCTCGAAGACAGGGCTAGGCTACAATTGATGACTTGAAGAGTTGAATCTTGGAACCAGTTAAGAGCCTCGCTCTATCTATGTGAGCTCATTACTTACACCAGAAGAGGAAAAACAGTACCTTGAACTCCTGGTAGAGTACAAGGACGTGTCTGCTTACAGTTACAAAGAAATGCCCGGGTTAGATCCAAAAGTCGCAGTCCACCGTGTGTCTATCGAAGGGTGTTTCGCCTAAGAAGCAGCCTCAGAGATATTTTCGAGTTGGTACCAAACATTGAAAAGGAAGTCAACAAATTCACAGTGGCAAGATTCATACGCAAGGTCAAGTACCCAATATGAATCGCAAATATTATGCCTGTTAAGAAAAAAACGGGCAACTTCGTATTTGTGTAGACTTCCAGGATCTCAACGACGCTTGTCCAAAAGATGATTTCCCATTGGTAGTCACAGAACTCATGATTGAGTCAACCACAAGGTATGAAGCATTGTCATTCATGAATTGTGCTACAGGATACAATCAGATCCAGATGGCGCTAGAAGATTAGGAGGCCATAACGTTCTGCATACCTAAATGCATGTTTTGGTATAAGATGATGCCCTTCGGTCTAAAGAATGTAGGAACAACTTACCAATGGGTAATGCAAACCTTTTGATGATGTGCTCCAAGAAACAGTTGAGTTCTATGTCTACGATTTGGTAGTCAAGTCCAAACCGAGGATGGATCACACACAAGATCTTTTTCTGATCTTTGAGCGATTACAGAGATGCCAATTGAAGATGAATCCACTCAAGTGCGCATTTGGTGTCGCCTCTGGAAAGTTCTTGGGTTTTATCATTCACCACAGTGGGGTTGAGATTGATCAATCTAAGATTAGAGCAAACCAAGAGATGCCTAAGTCTAAGAATCTAAAGGAGCTTCATGTACTTTAAGGTTGCTTGACATATATCCGAAGGTTCATCTCAAATCTTGCAGGACGTTGCCATCCCTTCAGCCACCTCATCAAGAAGGGTGCACCGTTTGAGTGGGACGAGTCATGTCACATGGCTTTTGAGAAAATAAAAAAGTATGTGTCCCATTCTCCTATGTTGGGGGGCACCAACCCCACTCATATTGTACATCACAGCTAAGGAAAAGTCCCTCGGAGCATTATGCATACAAGATAATAAGGAAGAAAAAGAAGTTACTTTGCACTACTTAAGTCGTAAGTTGGTTGGCGCTGAATTAAAGTATTCTCCCATCGAAAAGATCTATTTGTCACTCATATTTTCCATTTAGAAACTCAGACATTACATGCATGCTTATATAATGCAAATAGCCTCCAAAGTTAATCTCATCAAGTACATCTTGTCCAAGCCAATCTTAAATAGGTGACTTGCAAAATGGGTTAAAATGGTACGACCTTGTCTACGTACCACAAAGGGCAGTTAAAGGGCAAGAACTGGTAGATTTCCTAGCAGATCATCTAATTCATGATAATTGGGAGCTAAATGATGATTTGCCAAAGTAAGAAGTGTTGTTCGTAGCAGATCATCTTATTGGTGTACGAGTAGTTTTCATCTCTCCCAAACTGTGCTTACTCAATTATGCTCTACAATATGGCAGAGCACTCAACTTAGGTCTTCAAATGGCTATTGAAATAGGGATCAGAGACCTCAATATATACGGTGACTTGTAGCTGGTCACCAATCAACTACCTGAGGAATACGATGTTAAGAAAGAAGACCTCATTCCATATCACAAGCATGCAATATGATTGCTAGAGAAGTTGGACATAGTGAAATTGGAACATGTCCCAAGGAGTGCCAATAAGATGACAAATGCACTTGCAAGCCTCGTAGCCTCTTTGGCACAGCGGGCAGAAGAAGATACGACTGTTCGAGCCGCTAGGTCGTTCCGCTTGATGATGAAGACTCAAAGGAACACGTCAACGTAATCCATGTGCTTAGGACAAATGTAAAAACTGGCACCAACATATAATTGAGTACTTAGAGTATGGGAAACTTCTTAGTAATCAAAGGCATAAGATGAAAATACAGCAGAGAGCTTCACGCTTCCTTTACTATAACAAAACACTCTATCGACGCTCTTTTCTTGGCCTTTGGTTACAATGCTTGGATATGGAAGAAGCAAAGTAAGTCATGGCGAAAGCTCATTCAGGTGTGTGTGGAGCACATTAATCAGGGGCTAGGCTACATGGTCGCATTAAGAGGATGAGCTGCTATTGGCCAACTATAGTGCTAGATTGCGTAGATTATGCAAAGAGGTGTGATAGCTGTCAGTTCCATACCAGTTTCATACATCAACCTCCAGAACCTCTCCACCCTACATTCACATCTTGGCCTTTTGAGGCATGGAGGTTTGATGTGATTGGACCAATCACTCCTAAGTTTCTACTAGTCACTCTTAAATTTTGGCTGCCACTGGTTACTTCTCTAAATGGGCGGAAGCAATTCCGCTAAGGGAGGTCAAAAAAGATAATGGTAAGCCCTTCTTTAACACCCTGTGATGACTAGCTTGTAGTAGAAGTCTAGGTTTGCTCAGCATAAGCCTTCTATATAATGTCCCTGCAAATGGTTTAGCAGAAGCGTTTAACAAAATACTTTGCAACTTACTCAAAATGGTTGTTGCAAAGTCTAAATGGGATTGGCGTCAGAGACTATGAGAGGCTCTTTAGGCATACGGAACCACATATAAGACACAATATAGTCTTTGCTTAGCTATGCTGGAGACCCTTGACGAGAAAAAACTTCAAGTGTAGCAAAAGTTAGAATGATACCAAGTTCGTCTGTCAAGGGCGTTCAACAAAAAGGTTCGACCGTGCTCGTTCCAAGTTAGAGACCAGGTGCTGGTAGTGAGAAGGCCGATCTTTGTCTCTCACAAGACTGGAAGCAAGTTCACTACCAAGTGAGACGGTCCCTATGTGGTCTAAGAAGTCTGCACAAACGGTGCCTACAAGATAGTTGACGCTGATGGGGTGCGCGTGAGACCCATAAATGACAAGTTCTCGAAGCGCTACTACGATGTTTGTAGAACTCCTGAGTAAGGGCCCAAACTACTCGTTTTTTCAAGTCAAATACTTATGTAACAATCCTGGCCCACAAGAGCCTAAACTATGAATGGCAAAGCAAAGGGGGGAAAAAAGTGATATTTCTTTGAGCTACGTATGGCTTGATCCTTTAGCGTGTTACATTCCCTTCACGTACGTAGGCATCTTGAGCATATTTCTCAAGTACAATTATAAAAAAAGAATAAATAAATTTGTTGAAACTCGCTGGTCTTGATTGTTTTCAATCGCTACATATTATTGCATAAACTTGAAATTAAAATGTTCATCTTATTGCAAAACAAGCAACGTCAATTCCAACAAAACTATATTAAGTCCAAAAAAAAATGACTAGTTGTAAATAAAGAAGTGAAAAAAAAAAAAAAAACTGAGATAAAGCTAGTAGACGTAGTTTAGGCATCCAATACGCCTAAAAGTTCTTGGATACGTTTCTTCGCCGCTTCAACTTGAGTTGTTTCTGCTAGAGTAACTTGCGGGCGACATCTAAATCAACAACCTCTCTTTCAAGAAGAGATACATTATCTTTGGCTTTCTTCAAATAAGCCTCAGTCTTAACTAATTTGCCTTGCAATTCCGACACATTTCCTTTTGCACGTTCAAGATCAGCCTTAAGTTACTTCATTCGCTGATGAGCTTAGGCGAAAGCAGTATTGCCTCATCAAACTGTTCACCAACCTTTTCCACTGAAGAGCGTGTTTCTCCAAGGTTGTCTATTAAGGCTGCTTGCTTGTTTCGCACATCTTTGGTAGGTGTCCGACCTTCTATTTGGGTTTTTAGCTTCATGCACTACCTGGCTTCGTTCAGATGTGCCTTAACAATATTCTTTAATCTGTCTGGAAAGATGATAAAGTTTCATATATCTGCTCAACTTCTTGGCGGATGTTTACGATGTCATCTTCCATCCTGGGGGAGAACCTTTTCAATAGTTGTTGAAAAAACTGCTTCACACTCGAAGCCAGATCATTAAACACACCATAAGCAATTCTCCCTAGAAAGTGGGTTGAAATGGAAAAGTATGAGACTGATAACACTCGACTTTTTTAACTGGCGAGGATGTTATGTTGATGGTATCATCTTCAGATGACTTAGCAGCAGGCATGGTCAGGGTGGCTTCACCATCTTCGTCACAAAATGCAACCTTTACATAGTAATTTTAGAGGTAGACTAATTAACGGCTCTATAAACAGTTCTAGCTCACAAAGTGAAAATCAAATTGATGAAGCTGTCAAGTAGACATGTTGGATCGGACCTTACCCTAGAGAAGAGACCTCAAATTGTAAGTTGTGTAATTGCTATGAAGAGTGAATAAACTTGTAGGGAGCAAGCCAGGCTACACTTTGAATTGAACCCGCTAGCAAGTCAATTTTGCATTTAGTTCTCATATTCGTGAGAATGAAACATTGGAATATCAATCTTAGTTAATTTAAAGCTCAGAGATACCAGAAATATGGCATCAGTAATATATTGACGTTGACCAACTACTTGAAAAAAGTCAAAATGGTTATTGACAAAAGACTGGTTTGGGTGAACATAATTGAATATGGAGACATGTAGATAAACGCCAGTGCCAAGGTCTACAGTATAGAGTTCCCCGACGGTGTTCAACTGGCAGCGCCAGTAGCCGTCAGAGCAAAACTAACAAAACGTAAAATAAGATTCTCCCGCACAAACTTGAGCACAACTATCCTGTTAACCCGCAAGGGTTCGCACGGTTCTTTAAGGCGCCAAGACCTGCAAGGGTTCGCATGGTTCTTGAAGGCGCCAAGAATACCGGCAGTGTATTGAAGAAACAGAAGTCAGGAGTCAAGACCAACACACGCACAAACACTCAGCTTATCAGAAATAACTTATTACTCTTATTAGTACTGATCCTGACAAACACTAATCAGTTCAATTGGATGCTAATAAGCGCTAGTAAGTGCTGAATATTGGGAAATTATAACTAGAAAAGATGACTAAAAGCTAACGAACAATGTGGACGAGTGACGAGTGCCAATAGGTACTAGTGAATATTGAGTACTAATGATAAGAACATATAATTGAAAAAAATTTGCCTACAAACTGCACCGTAAGATACGACATAATCATCATTCAACATCAACAAGATAGATCACTTGGGACTTCTTAATGAAATTGTATGGGAAACACAAAATAAACAAAACAGTCAAGGTCGTCATAGAAAACAAAATCCTTCACCCCAACTCTATATTATAATGTCCACCACAGTCAGAGCAAAGGAAACTTCACGAATCGCGGCTCATCTGCAAAACTTCAGACCTGTAGAGAGGATGGCCCTCTGCTTAAGCCCTAGTTATCAGCGCAAAATATGCAGAGCATGCTTTCCCCGTTGCTGTTTGTACCGCATGGTACTGCTGAGAGCGTATCCTGAACCCAAAAAAAAAACACACACAAATGAAAGAAAGAACTGAGTCAACCATGGAGCACAAAACCGTCAGCATTCAGTGCAACGACTACTTCAATAATTACATCATAAAACTAAGTGTCTCACATGCTTCATACCGCATGGTTCATTTCAGGATCCCAGCGCCCCCCCCCCCCCCCCAAAAACCCAAAAAGGCCAAAAAAAGAAAAAAATCTTATAAGCTCAAAAAAGAACATAAACCCAAGATAATCTAAATAGAGCATATCTAACACATCACAGTAGACTATCAACAAAACGGGGGAGAACAACAAGCTGGTCCAATTACAGCCCAATTGGCCCACACATGAACTTGGACATCACTAGTTCCAATGTACTAAGCTCTACAACAAGATCACAGGTTAAAAAGCAACGTCATATTAAAGTTTAGAAATTCTCAATCAGAAACAAGGTATTTGCGATTAACTCCCAAACCCCATGCCTCAACCCCCAAGGGTTGATTCTAATCACTACAGCAATATAGCAAACCCTGACACCATCTCTCAATGGTGAATACTCACCTACTTATCAGGAAGAGCTGCACGAATCAGATACCAAGTCTCCAAATAAAGCATCATCGCTTCATCATAAGAAGATTCACATGTTCTAAACATACTGCACCCTGACATAATCCCTACTAGAGCAAGATCCATTACAGAGGCAGATCACAGGCGCATTTTCCTATTTTCACGGCAATTTTCAGTCCCATCATTTATCGCGAAAATTGTAACTCCAGTTGAATTAAAAAAAATCATATGAAGAAACATTCATATGTCCGAAAGTAACAAATTTCTGTGCTAAATTTTGACAAATCTACAAAGTAAGGGTAGTTTCTCAAAAGATTTCCTTGTTGATATGTCCCACGCGGTCCATTGTTGTAACACCAACATGCTATCATTGTACTCATTCACTATAATAAAAAGAAAATGTAACAGTGGAACGTTAGAGAAATTCTACCACATGGAACACTACGTCGCACATGGACAATGAAACTTGCTAAACTCTACATGAAACACTTCCATGCATTGAGTTCCATCAAATTCAAGAGTTCCTACTTACATTTATTACTTTTGGATACACAAATATTCTTTATGACACAATTATTACCTGGGAGTAACAGAACGGTAGAACAACTCCCAACAGAATGAGACACCAATTACAACCAAAATTGCAATGGATCATCAACTCTGGTAAGAAAAATGACAGCCACTGCTATACGCCTACACGTACCCAAAATCCCCATACAAATCCCACAAAGTACAAATAAGACAACCATCTCACCTGGGCAGCACACAAAACTATGAAACTCACATGCCGATGAGCCATCACTAATAAACCATAATGTACAAATACAGTCATCCCAGCAACCAGAAAAAGGTATGAAAAGCGCAAAAAGGACCGTTGAGAAAATGAATGCATCCTGAATTAGAATCATGGCACAAACCAGGCCAGCACTAACACCAACTGTAGTCCATAAAATTACTTACATAGTTATGTGATGATCCTCAAATCCAAGCCATTTATTGAATGAAATCTCAGGTGTAAACATGTTAAATGGACAATATTCAGTTCTGATTTATCCAACTTCATAGCCCCCAACATCTTACAAAATTTTTCTCCACTCTAGTCATAGAACCAATTAGCCCACTGCATGATTTATTGATTTCATTGGCTTCCACTGTTTCAGCAATGAAAAACATACACTTGCAATTTTTTTTCTTTTTTTTTTTTTGGTGGAGTGGGGTGGGCAGCAGACCTAGGGAAATGAAAGCGAAAACAAGAAGACACAGTGTGCCCAATTAGAACCTGAGAAAATTTTGGGCGTAGGCATGAGAGACTAATACTGCAAGAATAGTCAAGCACATTTTATTTGGGAGAAAGAAGACAATTCTGAATGCTTTAGCCATGGGGTCGTCACCAGAAGCAACACAACCCCCATAAGCAACAACCCACCAGACACTTGCTCTTGGTGGTAAAATTACCCTTTTCACTTGACTTGAGATGAATTTCTACTTCAATCCTAACACAAACTCAGGTTGGTCCAGTACTATAGGGAAGGAGATAAGACACCGACATGGGCATATGAGAGATTTAGCTGTTGCCAGTTGCACTAATCATCATTGATTAACACCCCCCTCCCCCAAAGCATGTAACATTGCACATGCATAGCATAGATTAAATCAATGTTTGTATTCAGTTAGCTCTAAATTCATAAAGGCCCTAAGGGCTCAACTGACAATTCTTCCTCTTCCAAGGGGATGGGCACATGACCACCAACAATTAACATAGGAAAATCTTCAAGAATCACTAAGGATTAGTGCAAGAAGGGTGACAATAGCATAAATGGTTCTCTATTGCACATTATTTGATTGCACAAGTATGCTATAACCAGATATTGCACCATCCTCGAGTAAAATAACTCGAACCCCATAGTTACAAATCTCGTTACATTTCTATTCCCCATTATCCAATTTTCTTTTTTCTTTGCCAGGGAGGGGGGTCTAACTCCCCTGAATCTGACACCAAAGCTAAACCTACGCATCAGCCAGCCAAATCAACCTTGGAATCAACAGACTACCAACCTGACACATAATCCATGTGCGCCACACTACCATGAACTCACATAGCATATCTGCTTAAGAGTATCCTGTCAGAAACTCACATAGCATATCTGCATAAGAGTATCCTATCAGATACCTACAGAAGGGAAGAGAATCAGTAAAGATCTCTAGCAAAATGGGCTATCATGTTAGCACCTCGGAGGGGATGAGGTGCTCCTCAAGCACGCGAGGCTAGAACTTCCCCCTTTTACTTCTTTTTCTTAGCCTTCGCTTTACTTTTTTTCTTCTTTTCTTTCCTTGGGAGTTAAAAGATGAGTTGTACGGTAAGTGTGTGCATTGGGGGAACTTCGACGATTAGATAACATATCTTAAGATTATTTGCGGTATTAGTAATTATATTGATGTCTAATCACTTCTGCATTCATCTAACTTGTTTTTGCAAAATATCATTTGTGAAATGTGAAAGACTTCTAAAAACTTTTGCATAGAAGTGCGCCTCGCCGCACATCCCTGATGCGTGCGCCTTCACCTTGTGCTTTGGGACCCTATGCACCTCAGTGCACCTCCCGCCTTTTAAAACTAAGGTTGTGTATTGATGGTTAGAAATTTATGGCTCTTGCTCTGGCTAACAAACCAATCAGTGAACGATGCCATCCACAGAGAGAAGTTAGTAAAGAATTCGCAGTTGGATGGGCAAGTGCACGACCGCTACTGGGGGAGTTGTTGAGGGTCAAGGGTTTGATAAAGTAACAAGGAGGTAATGACGTACCAGGACTTATACGGTGTGATAAAAGGATGGTCATATGTGTAAATGATTCAAACATAGCAGGCAGAAAACACACGCCCGCCCGCCCGCCCGCCCGCCCATGCACGCGCGCCCGCACCCCACACCCACCCACACACCCCCCCCAAACATAGAGAGAGAGAGAGAGAGAGAGAGAGAGAGAGAGAGAGAGCGCGCAAAGGAGAATATGACTAACAATACCCAAATGACAGGGTTTCCCTTTTTTCTCCATTCTATAAGTAGTTTTTTCTTGACCTGTTTAGTTTTTCAACCACTAAACCTTCTTCAATTGAAAGTCGAAACCAAATTACTTTTGGTTTCAGTTCAGAAGCTAAATAAATACAGTAGCTTCTCCTACAGGTCATTTTCTTGCCACATGCTACCCATTAGCACCATTTATCAGTTATCAACTACTGAACAAATGCAAAAATAAAACAAATCGCATAATTAGACCCATAGAGACTACTCACATGCTCAATTTGCAATAGGGCACATGTGGTGTACCACGACAAGTGCACACCCACGTGACTCTGATTCAATCTAGTCCAAGTTGCTTCACCAAATTTTGGTCTACCAATTGCTGTAGGGTCGCCTAATTTCACTCCAATTTCCATGTGAGTGTAAAGAAAAGATGCCCATTAAGTTGAATTACTCTCGCATCAGTATAGACGGTTGCGCTGCCAGCAAGTTTAATTAAGAAATGGAAGCATTGCCAGACAAAGCATCAAATACAAAAAGTTCGAATTACCCTCGCATCAGTATAGATGGTTGCACTGCCAGCAAGTTTAATTACGAAATGGAAGCATTGCCAGACAAAGCATCAAATACAAAAAGGTAGTGGGAACAAAGGGAAGCATTCATTCTAATTTTAATAATTACAATACTCATGTTTACGTAACAATATCATTTTGATGTTCATAAGCACAAATACAGGTATAATATTAAATATAATCAATCTAATGCATACCTGTGTCTACTACCCTATGGCCAGAAGTTTATATGCAATACACATCTTAGAAGATCTAAGCAAGACAAAATACGGGAAGTCCAAAGGTACACAACCAGACAAAGCAATTATAATAACTAAGAGAAAAGCTAAAAGATGACAGGGCACCAAGAAGCAAGATTGCAAGTAAGGTAAAAACACTCAGAAAACCAAGTAAAACTAGCTACAAGGGACAATAAAAAGGCAAAAGGACTAGGCAGGAAAATATAATCAAACATATGAATCATAGAACGTTTGACCTTACTTGGGTTCCTTATAGGCTTATCCTGTTTAGTACTACTTGCAAGTTGCAATAATGATGGTCCTCAACACAATTCTCATCAGGTCATCAAGATGCCTTCCATGAACACTCCCGAACAACCTAAGCCTCATTTCATGTATCTGATCCTCAGTAAGACTCACACCTACATTCCTCCTATGAACTTATTTCTAACAATGATCTTGTCACACGCACAAGCCTTATGATACATCATTCTCCTAAACAACAACCCACCGAGATGCCACTACTAAACGCATGAACAAACACTTTATTGCATCTTTAGGAAAAGTTCAAGCTGAAACAATTGCAACTGCCCCAGTTATTTTCATAACAGTGCACTCTGGTGATAGATAAAAACAATAAGGACAGACCATTAAGACTGTTTTATGACTGAAAATAACGCACCATAATTCTTGCTTACTACAATTAGAGACGCGAGCTCAAACGAAGAATACAACCATTTATGATATGAATCTGGCATGGACCCCAAAAAACTCAAACAACGAGGGGGAAGAGCTAGATTGAAATCCTTACCTTCTTAAGGCACAGCATCAATCTCCTTGTCCTCCACATCAGTAGCCGCCACACTAATCTCAGCAGAAACAACATTGGCGTCCTCAGCTGGAGGCTGAGCTTGCTCCTCCTCCGGCAATGGTTCCTCAACATAGTCGTTCTCAAATGCATCAGCTGGGACCTCGTATATCCTAACCTGCGGCTTCGATGGATCCTTAACCAGCACATACTTGCCCTCATTCAACTTCATACACAAATCAACGATGCTCTTAACAATACCCCACATATTAGCCATGTTCAGATTAATCTGGGCAGCAAAGTCCCTTGGCTTATACCCAACAACGCCGAGAATGACATGGTTGAAATGATCTCTTGGGTGAACCCTTGAAACATAACCTAACTTCATCATATCAGCACTGCCCAGAAGCGCCTGGGCAGTCCACTTAGCCAGCTTGTTAGCATTGTTCTTCAACTCGGTAGCCAAAACAGCCCCTCTTTGGGTCTCCAACTTCTGCCTCCAGTCCACCCCAGAATACTTAGGGTCGAACTCATTCAAAGCATTCAGGGTCAGGAACTGCCTTTGGTTATTAATCTCAAGAACACTCTGAAGCTCACACCTAGCCACCAAATACATATCATCATCAAGCTTCCACCTCCTATATCTATACCCAACAGAAGCAACCTCCTCTCCTTCATTCGCAAAAGGGTTCGGTTCATCAAAAGTTACCTTCTTCCCATCCCTCACTAGGACTTGTTGAGAGAAATTCTGGTTGATATAAGCAGCCTCAACGCTCAAAGAATGGGCCGAGTTAATATCATCCTTACTCTCAGGCAGTGGCTCCTGCGATGTTTCATGAACCGAAAGCAAATCAAGCTGAGACCCATCTCGCTTGTCAAAGAACAACTTGTTTCCAACCCTCTGAACAACAATATCCCAGCTGTAGACAGACCTCGGAGCACACATAAGCGTAGAAAGAATAGCGTCAGTAGCAAACACAGTGGCTTTATCCTCATTAGCAAGGCGACGAATGACAGGATCATCAGTCGTTGTGACCTTGAAGAAGTTCCGGTTTTTGAATCGCTCAAGGCGGCGCTCGTTCTTCGGAGTAACACGATCGTAAGAGCGATCATAGGGCTCAAGGGTGCCGCAGAAGAGGAGATCCTCCGGGTCTGGAACCGAGAACGATAGCTTAGAGAAGGTCGAGAAGGGAATCTGATCAAGCATATTCCACTCCGGCTGAATCTCAACGGAGGACTTGAAGATGGCGGCTTCACGGCGCTGAGTGTTGCCACCGCGGTTGAGGTGGTAAAGCCGATCTCGGCGAGCTCGCTCCTTCTCAGCCTCTCTCTTCCGAGCCTCGACCTCCTCGTCGCGGCGCTGAGGGAACTGGCGATTTTGGTTGTGGTGGAAGCGCCACTTTGGGCCGAACTTAGGGCGCGGAGGAGGCTTGCCGTCAACCAAGCGGAAAGAAGAGTCTTCGTCGGCGGCAAGTGTGGCGGCGAAGGAGTCGTCGCCGGTAAAGTCGAAGACGGACTCCGACGGGTTGTTCCGCCCTGATCGGTTCGCTGGGTTGTTCAGGTTGCGAGTCCAGTCGGCGATGCGGCCGAGCTTGTCGGAGCGTGAGAAGGGGGCGAAGGGGACGTTGATGGCTGTGGTGGTTGCGGAGGTTTCCGGTGGACCCCAGCCGTCTGGGTTGAAGGGGACGGCGCCGACTTCGAAGGTCGCCATTGTTGAGATTCTGCGAGCGAGCGAGAGAGAGAGGGACTGCGTTAGGGAAACCCTAGAAAAACGATGCGCTGATATATAATCTTATAAAAGGCGTCATGTCGGTTTTCAGGCTTTGGGTTTAGAGTACTAGTGGCAGTGAGCCGGTTTTTTGGGCATGAGTGCTTATCTCTATCACAATAATTTGTAAGTTAATTTTTTAACTCATAACTATCTCTTTTTTTAATGTAAGATTCATCACTTTAGTTCATCAAATAAAATAATACTCATGGACCTATTCTACAACACATAATCTTCTTTTTAATATCCAAAAAAAAAAACTAATTAAAATTTTAAAAAAATCAAAAAAGTAAGAAAAATAAGGCGTAAGCCGACTCACGACCACGAGCTGGCCTGCGTGCCACTCACCATTGGAGGAGTAGTGAGCCGCTCATCTCTTGCGCCGAGGCGGACGAGCCCAAAATTAACCTCTGTTGGAGGTGCTCTTAGATTCGGGCATGGACTCCTTTTGTAGGCCCTTTTTTTTAAAATTTTTTTTTTGGCTCAATTATGTGGTATTTGGAGTGGTACACTAGTCTTCTGTAAGCAGTTACACCATAGCTTCAATAGCATAGTCTATAGCATACACCGGGGTTATATATTCCTACAAGCCACGTAAGCGAAATATACATTAATAATCGTTCATATGACAAATACAGATTAAAAAATGTATATACTCTCGGAAATACATAATAATTTGCCCTTCAACAGGCCCTTTTTTTGGTTTTTTATTTTTGTTTATCCTGGGAGAGTGTTTCAATTGTTTTTTTGGTTTTTTGGTCGTCACCATTATTGATGTATAAGCTCAATGAATGAAATAAAGACATGTTCTTTGAATCTATGAGAAATATTTATTAAAACATGCTTAAATTTATTGAAACATGATAAAGGCCACGTTCTTTTTGTTAGTAAGTTCCACAATAACAACTTCAATCCACTTCAACCCATTTCAACATAATTTCAACCCACTTCAACCTATTTCAACTCACTTCCACTATTTTAACCAAGTTCAATTTATCACATAAAAAAATTTAACTTACTTCAACTCACTTCAACCTACTTCAACCCACCTCAACCTACTTCAACCCACTTCACCCTTTAACCTAGGGTTGTTCATCGGTATAGGATCCGACCAGACCGAACTGGCCTGGACCGAAGACCGAAAATTGACAATATGGTGGACCGTGGAGCGGACTGGTCCAAAGTCAATCTGGACCGAGACCGGACCGGTTAAGACCGATCGAGTCCAAGGTCTTGCAGTCGCAGCCTGCAGGCTTTGAGTGGGCCGGCTGCTATTTTGTTAGTTGGGCCTATTCTTGGGCCGCTATTATTTCACATTTTCAATTATTTGCTTAGACCATTTCTTAGACCATTATATCATTCAATGATTTGGGAATTGGGATTAGAAGTTAATTATATAACCACAAGTCCACAACACAAATCTAAAGGAACCCTCAAAGCAAAAAATTTAATGTATAACCATCTAGGCAAGAAATTTAATTACATAACCAAAGTTTTAAATGTTCAATAAAATATTCAAAGTGCCTCAATCTTCAACCCAAACCGACTCCCAAACTTGAAGTTGAAACCAATATCTTGGATGTGGAGAGGGATTTCTTCCATTGCAATAATTTGGTCTTCTCTCGGGTATTCAACTAATTGTTCAAGTAGTATATGAAATAAATACAAGATAAAGTTAGTAAATATAAAAACCAACAACTAATTTATTAAAGATAAATAATAATGATAACAATAATATAATCTAAGATAAACACAATAAAAAGAAGAAAAGTTACCCTAATATTAAATGTTCAAAGTATCACCCACGTCAATTACATTGTCCTTAAGGATCAATTCACCAAGATCTAAAACAAACACAATAAAAAGAACAAAAATTTAAAGTTAAAAAATGTAATCATATAAAGTAAAGAAACAAAAATTGAAAAGAAATGAAAAATTGAACAATACCCTTATCAAGGTCCCGTAATTCATCGAAGCAATCATCCATATCTATTCTATTGCTTGGCCTAAGCCAATCTTGCGCACATATAAGAACTTGAACCATCTTTTGCACAACCAAACCGAACAAAATTCAGAAGTTAACAAAAGATAAATAATGTATAAATTTATAATATAACACCAAAAAGTATACTAATTAAGTCAATTACCTTTGGGGTTAAAGAAATTCTAAGCGAACCAAGAGTATGTCTTCATGCATTGAATGTTGACTCTGATGCAACCGTAGAAGCAAGCACGGCCAATACATAACGAACCATATGAGCAACCACAGGATATGTAGGACCATTTAGTTTTCCACTATCCCAACACATCATCCCCTACTTTATCCTCTTCAAGTCCCTCATTTATCTACTTTTGCAACTCCGTCTTGATGATTCCTCTTCCTCCATCTGGCCCCTTTAACTTCTTTCTTAATTGTTGTGCATAAAAGGCAGCTCCACTAGATGGAGTACCCTTCTCAACTTGAGGTTGTGGCCCACTACTTTGCCCACTTTAAGGAGTCAATGGCTTGTACAATTGTCAATACTCAACAAACAAAGTTTCTAATTTCTCTCACACTTTTGAAACTATAGCATTACTTTATACTTCACCAAACAAATCACAAGAGAGACCTTAAGACCCGCTAACTTGTATCTAGGATCAAAGATGGGAGCAATATACACCAAAGGGTTCATTTTCTCAGGTATGCCATAGTACTTATCATATTTCATCCTCCTCCTCTTAGTCATTTCTTTAAAGTTTGTGACTCTAGATCCATTCTCCTCAACGTCCTCACTTTATTCATCATTAGCATCAATGGTCTCAACAACTTCCTCCAATGATTTTAACATAGTATAAATAGCCACAATTTCAAAGAAAAGCAGGTTGGATGTCACATATAAAGTACCAGATAAACGCAATATAACATTATAGAAAACCTCCAAAAAAACCAATAAGTGTTTTAACTTGTTTCCAATTATTAGAATTAGAAGGTCTATCTGTATCATCATATTTTGCCAACTCCACAATATAATAAGGGTCTCTTTTACTATACCTTGTGAATGCATGCTCATACACTACAGCAGTGCTAAGCATCTTATAAGTAGAGTTCCATCTAGTGGGAACATTAAGAGACAAAGAAGCCTTCCTCTCAATTTTTTCCGCACCTACACATTCTTGAAATCATTGCAACCTACTAGGAGATTGCCTAATAAACCTCACAACAGCTCGAATATGCTTATTTGATATCCCAACAACCTTCAACATATCCCATACAACCAAATTAAGTATGCAAGCAACACACTTAACATGTAAGAATTCCCCTCCAAAGAAAAGAAAATGACAATGTCGTTGAAACTCATCGATAAGGGCACTACAAAAAGTGTTATTACTCCCAGCATTATCAATAGTAATAGTATATAACTTAGAAGCCAAACCCCAATCCTCTAAACATTTTTCAAGAACAAGAGCAATATCATCATCTTTATGACTAGAAATTGCACAAAATTTCAATTTTTTTAATGCAATTTCCAATTATTATCAATAAAGTGGGCAGTTATAACCATGTAGTTAATCCTTTGAGGCGAAGTTCATGTGTCTGTTATCATATACACCCTTTGACATGAATGTATAAAATATTCTTTTAATTTCACTCTCTCATCCATATATGTGTGATATATATCTCTTGCAATGGTAATGCGTGAAGGATGATAAGTGAAAGATAGCAAACAGACATCATTAGCCTAAATCTCACATTTTCAACAAATCTAAAGAGCAGCTCATCAATTATGATCATTTTGGCTATAAACTCCCTTGCCTCATGAGGATTCAATACTCATGACTTCAATCCAGCTTCTCTATCATTGTTTGGATCTTTTTCAAAAACCAACTCACTTATGTGTCTTGGTTTTATTGTTTGGGTTTTCAGGGCACTTTAGAAAATGATTTTTCAAGTTCTTCGTTCTGTTCTTACTAGGGTTGGCCTTATATATAATACCACAATAATTGCACTTACTGGCCACTCCTTTTCCATTCTCTTTGATCTCTTCGAAATGGTTCCAACACTCTGCTCGTTGAGTGGACTTTCTAGCTACTTGTTTCCCCTTGCTCTTACTTTGTGTTGCTCTTTGAGTTGGCTTTTCCTCCTCCTCCTTCTCTTCCTCCTCTTCAATTTCAATAGGGTATTCACTAGGTGCTCACTTAGAATATCGGCATCTATATCAACCGATTCTTCCACTTCTGAACTACTTCTCTTTTTGGATTTGGAGCTCGACATCTAGCATTGACAAGTTATAAAAAAAGAAAGAAGTAAACACCATATATATATACATATATATAGATATATATATATATTATATATATAGTATATATATATATATATTATAGGTAATGTATGTATGTATGTGATATATATATATATTATATATATATATATATATATATATATATATATATAGTATATATATAATATTATATATATGTATGTATGTTGTGTGTGTGTGTATATATATATATTATATATATATATATATATATATATATATATATATATATATATAAAATTAAATTATGAAACTTACATTTTGAGAGCAAGCTGTAAGAGATTCCATGCTTGCTAATCTAGTTGAAAACTGAGCTGAACATCACGCCTGAAAAATTAAGTCATTTGCTACCTCGTATCAAAGCCACAATCAACATCATTTAATCACACTTAACAAACCTACCATAGCCATAACAACATTATTTAATCACAATATCATTTAGTTCAAAATAATCAGAAACCAAACATTCATTGTCATTCACAATCACCAAACCTAAACCAAGTCCTTTGGTACACCAAAGCCATAATCAACATCATTTAATCACAATATCATTTAGTTCAAAATAATCAGAGAACAAGCATTCATTCTTATTCATAATCACCAAACCTAAATCAAGTCCTTCGGTACACCAAAGCCACAATCAACATCATTAATCACAATATCATTTAGTTCAAAATAATTAAAGAACAAACATTCATTCTCATTCACAATCTTGTTTGGACAAATTAGCTCAATTGTGCTTGAACCCTCCCCTTAAACACACCTTTACCACCCATTAATTTCAACATCTTTATTGATGCCATTTTATGCTATTGTGGTACTGAATTTAAAACACATCACATGCACTATATGGTGTCACAACAATCATAGTATATATAAATAGATATATATATATATATATATATACACACACACCCCCACACTATATATATATATATATATATATATATATATATATATAGAGAGAGAGAGAGAGAGAGAGGAGAGAGAAGAGAGAGAGAGGAGAGAGAGAGAGAGAGTATGTTATATTTATTGTCTATTTATTATATATGTATATATCTATATATATATCATATAATATATTCTATATATATATATATATATATGTATATATATGTATATATATATATAAAACAAAATAACATCTACTTTTGATTTGCCTAAATTTTTTAATCACAAAAGCCAAGTATATGGTTTGCTGGTTCAGAAAAATGAAATTATGAAACAAAATAACATCTACTTTTGATTTGCCTAAATTTTCAATCACCAAAAGCCAAGTACATGGCTCAGAAAAATGAAATAATGAAATAAAGTCTGATGTACTCATGTACATAAGGAATACATACTAAAAATTCAGCAATCATTTAACATTTCATTCTTGATGATAAGCTATTCTATTTGAATTCTAGGGGAAATCAAATAGTTCTTGACCCAAAATAAAGCATCATTTTTATTTGCCTAAATTTACATGTTTACAGTTTAAACCCATCACCACGACTGACTGAATACTGATGACTGCATGGCTTCTTCGAAAATCAGTAAGACAGCAACAGTCAACACACAATAGAGTGAGAGACAACACATTTACCAATTTACCATGAAGATTGAAGAATGGGTCGCAGACTCGCATGGTGCAGAAGAGGATAGTCAGACAGAAATGAAGAAGAGATGGATGAGATCGGCGACGACGGCAATGGGAAGAGCAATAGAGGGCAAGTGGCCATCAGCCGGTGGCTCTAAGCTGGAGAGGAGAGCGAGAGAACAACAAGGATGCAGGGGCTGGGCGTGCATGAGTGAGTGAGTGTGTGAGGTATGAGGGGAGCCGTGAGGAGGCTGGGCGTTACCTGCTGTTTCGGCCTTCACAATTCCTTTGTTTGGGTTTTGGGCTTTTGGCATTTCCCTCCTAAAAACTGAAAAGAATAAAAACCCTAGAATAATTTCGGTGTCAATCTGGTCCACAGTCCACCCAGTCCAAACCCGAAACGGACCGAAGATAAAAAAAGGCAAAAGAAGGGACCAAAGACTAGATCGAATGACCTCAGTCTAGTCCGATCCGGTCCGATCTTTGGGCCGGTCAGGGTTTGGACCGTTAAATGAACACTCTTAATTTTACCTACCCCAATTTACCCATAAAAAGAGCAGGCCCAAAATACACTGAAATTTGCTCAAACATGCTGAAACATGCCAAATGGTTGAAAAAAATATAACTAGATATCTTTAATAAGTATTTAACACCAAAAGTTGCTAAATTATATTGAATTGCGATGAATAATGATAAGTTGTGCTGAATATCGATGATAAATACTAATCATAAGTTGAAAAGAACATGCCGCAGATTTTCATTCATCTGTATATGTTGCAATATGAATATGGAAGCAGGTCATAACTTAAATTCTCTTCCCTAGTTAATGAATCAGCCAAATTCAAATTTTGTTCCCTAGTTAATGAATGAGCCAATTTCAAACTAGACTTGAAAATCAATGACCATGAAAAGTTGACATTGAGTTTTGGACCTTTTAGTATTACGTATTGAAAACACGCTTGTCCGAGGGTTCTGATCCTATTCTCGATTGTAGGCGATTATCCTTTCAAATTTATTTTAGAAAAATTTGGGCTTTGCAATATTGAGTAATGTTATCATCATATTTTAAGAAAAACTAGCCTCTAATCCCATGCAAAATGCATGGATTGTTTTAAAATTTTGGTTAAAGTATTTTTTAGAAATATTATAACTAAACTTATTATTTCAATTGTTAGAAATAGTAGTATTAAGATATTATTAATTTGTTGTTTTTCTAGAAGTACTTGAAAAGACATTCTTCATTATGATAACTTTAGATTACATATTATGTTTATTTTTATTTTAAAATTAAATCTTAATAAATACTTAAGAAGCACATGTCATGACCGCAATGTTCGCACTCATATATATATATATATATCTATATATATATATATAATATATATATATATGATAGATATAGATATATATATATATATATATATATATATCTATATACATAAACACACACACACATACATACATACCTACATACAACATATCTGTGTGTGTGTTGTGTGCATTTGTATACACGATGTGTGCATGTATGTATGTATGTAGCATGTATGTGTGTGTTTGTGTGTGTGGGGTGTGTGTGTGTGTGTGTGTGTGTGTGTGTGTGCGCGCCGCCTATAATAATATATATATATATATATTATATATATATATATTTATATAATATATAATATATATATATATATATATATATATCTATATATATATATATATATATATATATATATATATACACACATGTATATGAAAAGCTTTTATAAAACAATTTTTAAAAAACAAATATCAGTGATTTGGGATGGGGATTGACTTAACTCCAAGACACTTGCCAACAGTTGGATCTAAGGGTTAAGGTACGACCGTTGATAAGGTCACTAATCCGCCCACCGACATCACATGTTCAACAATGGCTTCTATAAGTGTTCAAAGGACTAACAAAATTCAAATAATTTTCATACAGTTGCAAGTTTCATGCATATTTGTCTTGTATAATGTTTTAGCATCAAAGAATGAACCTTCTAGGTGGTGTCCTAGATTTGGTCACATTTATATGTTGATTACAGGAAATAAAAAGAACTAAAAAGTAATAAGTTTTGTGACCACTTTGATTAATTACATAGTGTTAAAAATTAACATATGCAAAAAGAATATGTTAGGCAAAATTAATGATGCAAACACAAATAAATATGACAAATTTATCGTCTTTGTTTAGTCCTCATGACTCACCTTGATTTGGTTTGACAATGCCAGTATTCTTGACTCCTATGGATCTCCAAATCAAGTGTTATGGTGATTGCAAGCTAGTGCTATAATGATTTTATATTTTTTTGCAAAAAAGAGAAAGAATTTTTTTTTTTGGGTATATATGAATATATTTTGAAAGAGTTTTGCTAGGAAAACTAGAGAAACGGAAAGAGAAGATCACTAGAGGACCGACTGTCCTTGCATAAAGGAAGAGTCTCCTCTCTGTGGGGGAGAGACAGGAGAATGTTAGAGAAAGGGCGGTCTATTTAGTGAAGGAAGAGAAGAAATGTGGTGAATATAGTAAAT
Organism: Carnegiea gigantea; assembly: GCA_029747015.1. Classification (NCBI taxonomy): domain Eukaryota; kingdom Viridiplantae; phylum Streptophyta; class Magnoliopsida; order Caryophyllales; family Cactaceae; genus Carnegiea; species Carnegiea gigantea. Next base: position 139,474 of record JAKOGI010000914.1, on the reverse strand, counting down.
GGGTGAGGGATGCCCCTCTTACATGGTGTTAGGAGAAGAACGAACCCCCCGGGTTTGCATAACAAGTGAAAGTCAGTCAAAATTATGCCCTGGGTTGCAAGCAAGCACCATAAGGAATCGATAATAGCAAGGACAGGGCAGGCAACCATTAAGGGTTAGTGTCAGGCCACTAGGTCTCAGCAATAGATTGCTTCATCTCATCGGTAGGCCAATAAACTTGGCAATTTTCTAGGTCATCTCGTTTCAACCATAACATTGTCCTTTGATCTTCGATTAGGTAGATTCTTATCTTGTTGAAAATATTATTGACTCTAGTTTCAAATTAATCAAGTTTCAACTGTATCGGCTAAGTATCGAAAGCATTATGGGTACAAGAGTGAGAGAGTGTCAGTTTGTGTGTAAGTCTCACAATCTGATGCATATCTCCTCCATTACTAATCAAATTTTAGCTTATAATATGTCCGAAAAAGCTCTTTCACTGAGGAATATGGTGATCTAGAGTCAATTACCCATTGACCCTAGATCAGGGTTGTAAATGAGGCATAAATGGCCATCAGCCAATGAATATGTACAAAATGGGCTAGTTTGGCTCTTATTTGACATTTTCCTAAGCCTTGTTGAAATCTTTGAAATGTTTTCACAAAACCCCTATTTTAAAAACAATTTTTGTATGGACTTGGACCATTAGGAAGCCTATAATGAAGTAGCTTTTGTCGCTTATGAGTTTAGTAAGCATTATCATCGGATCATTAATACACATAACATGAAATATGTATTTAGTCTATAATTTGAGAATACATTTTTGTATCTATAGAAGCCCCCACTTTGGCCAAGCTTGAATAGGGCGAAGGGAAAAGTATGTTTGGTCATGCAAGATGTATACAAATGCTTAGTTAGCCCCCATTGTCTGAAGGGGGTGTGTGAATGCAAATGAGCACTTAAGACATGTAACATGCAAGATATGCAAGACTCGAGATTTGCAACAAAAGGGGGAGAGGCCCTCTTAGGGATATGATCTCGCAGCCTAGAGGGAAAGGGTGCAAAGTACTAACAATTAAGACTTTTTTAGGAATCTAAAACCTTTTTCGACCTTGAAAGAAAGGGAAAAGCCCCCACTTCGGTCAAAGCCAAGCAAAGTGAAGGGAAAAGTATGCAGTGTCACACAAAGAAGCAAATAAGTGTTTATATAGCCCTAGTGTTTTGAGGAGACAAGTGTACAACTGAACAAATATGTGGTGTAAGATGTATAATATGATAGTTGTCAATGTATGCAACAGGCATGATATGTGTGATTTACATGTCCAAGACATTTAGGAATGAATGCAGATGTCAAATAAGAATGTATACAAATGACCTATTTAGCCGAAGCATTTAGTTGAATGCAGATGTTAGGTAAGATTTTACACAAGCAACCAATTCAACCAAAGTGTTTAGGAATCAATGCATATGTCAACCAAAAGTGTGCAAACAACCCATTTAGAAAGGCATTCATGAAGAATATAGATACATTGTCAAGTATGATGATGAGTGTGACTATTTTTAAGGCAAAGAGAATTTTGGAGTTATTATGGCCCACCCCGAGGGCAAGGAGAAATTTAGAGAATTTTAGCAGAGAATTTTGAGGCTATTAGACCAACCTTGGGTCTTCCAGCTAGATGGGAAAAGGTTAATGTAACACCCCCATCCCTAGGACTGGTAGTTTAAGTGATTTAAAATAAATTTTTTTTTGAACGAAACTGATAGAGCTTTGCCTTAAAGTTAATTAAGACCATGAACTTATAGCCTTAAACTAATGCACGTGATGACAAAAGCAAAAAATTTTAAACAAGCTGGACAACCACATGTCGGAATAAACCCACTCTATGGGCAACTCGGTTAGAGTAAATGACTTGAAAATTTAGATACAACTAAATAAATCATTTCATCGCTTAACGAGTCATACATGAAGCATAAGGGGTTTACTTTCTGAACCATTTAACTCCAACTGGAAGGAGACGTGTAACTAATCAGATGATTAGCTTACACACTATTGGGAGCGATAAGTATGTAATACGCAATACATGAACTCAAGTGTTAGACTTACATTTGCTCATAAGATCTTACAAATCAACCATAATACACCATTTAGCTCATGAACTTGGGTATACATGTGTATAATATCTTTATAAGATACTAACAAAGCATCTAAGAGAAATCAACATATTTCGCACGAACTAACAACTTTCACATGTCTTTCAAGGAGAATTAGACTTGGGGAAAATAAGAAAAGCAAGGAAGCAAGCTACCATGCACTCAACGAATAAGCCACATCATGAAAAACACACACAAAATGAATATGTATGGCAACTGCAAGGATAGATATTTGATAATAGAGTGATAAGCATGAATTACCTAGTCATCTCATCATGTTACCATCCAACAACTGTAATAAGGGAAGAGGGTATGACACACTTTGAACAAACTCCACACCATGACTCTTTAAGATACTTGTTGAGGCAGTTTCCTCACTTTAGATGAAAAACATAAATAAAAAATAACTTTAAAGAAGTAAAGTTGTTTTAAAAAAAAAAAAAATACTCAAAACAAGACACACTTGTTAGTTTAAAGCTTTTCCATAGAAAGGAGACAATTACTCATACAACTGAACACATTTTCAAAAGTTATTATATTTCAAAAACAATAGCTTGAACTAGCTCATTAGTAATTAAATTAGTCACTCCATTCAGGTAAAAAGGTTCTTTTTAGGACATCGACTCTGTACTAGTGCTGTCTTTGAGTGGGGAATTATAACCCACGACTTTTGTATCTCCAGGGCCTTCAAAAATCAATGGAACTCCTATACTTGTTAGGGTAATGTTTAGTTGAATCGTCACCAGCTAACTAGGACTCTCGCTCTAGTAGGCATCCTTTGATCTACTTTAGAGATTGAGTCTGCTACGACGCTGGCCTCCTGCTTACAAAACGATTCAAATTACGCCACTCGCTTTGAAATCAAAGAGAGACTAATTTTTCAAGACTTTGGTGTAAAGACACTCTTGTCAAAACAAATGGTTTGGCAATGATTATTGATCGCAAGAAAGCTCATGGCAACTTAGTTTATTAAAGATGACTCCAAAACATGTTCTAACACATGTGTACCTTCAAGCTCATTTAAAAAGTATTAAATGAAGTTTAAATCACTGTTTTAAAACTTAATTCCACTTGATTAAATAAAGCAAGACAACATCATTGCCAAATAGATTCTTTTACACATATTTCTACCCATTTTAATGCAACTTGTGCCTTAGTTCGAAAGGGTATGGCTAAATTACTTTCAATACTTGCTGCTTTAAATCGACCTTACAACCTATTTTTATAACATTTAGTAACAACTACAAGCATGTCTAAGTTCACAACTCATTTAAAGTCATTTTGATTTGGAATCTCTTAGCAAATCTCGTGCCCTAACATCTTCAGTTAACAAGTTTAATGTGTACAATTCCTGTGGTGTGCTCTATACAATAGATCTTACTTACCACACATATCAAAACAAAGGGAAAATGAAACTCAAACAATGGTTTAGCTATTGCTAGCGTTGTACTGGCCTACTGAACTAAGCAGTAGCTACCCCCATGCTAGTTTCCCTACTATAGCTCAATAGGCTATTGGTTGAAATTGCCATCAATTCAGGCTTATCGTCCCCCAACTAAATAAATTAATTTTAGCACATGGAAATCACGTCATGGCATAACAAAAGGAACCAGCCAATAACCAACAAGGAGATCTTAAAATCGCATCACCTGTCTTCCTAAACTAACAATAACATCCTAAGAGTTACCTCAAGTAATAATTCTTCCATAACAATCAAACCACAGTTTAATTTCAAGTACAATCCCTATTGACATTCCAACTCTAGTTCTTTTCACACCTAATTCCCAAAATTTCTCAATTCAAAACCTAGTTTCCACATTTCCAAACTACGTTAAAACCAACTCAAAATAATAACAGGTTAGGAATGAAAAATCACCCAGCTAGATTACTCAAAGTTGGGGGCAATTTCGGCTAAATATGGGGTTGGTGTTAGGTGAGCTCTTGCTACAGCTCTGCTACTTCCTCTTCTTCACTTCTTTCGCTCATCCTCTTTACCTCTCTGTTCCATACCAACGATCTTAGGTGAGCCCTTAAGCCACTTGCCACTGCGACAAGGTGGTCGGTTGGTCGAGCGGTATTCACATCATCGCTGCTACTTCATCTCTCAGTCACTCCCTTTCTCCCTTTCTAGCCTTGCCAAGCGCTTGGGATAATGGGCATGTGAAGCAAAGTTTCTGATATTCAAATCCCCCTAGTTTTGTCGTGTTCTCCTTTTATTGCCCCCCAATACGTGTCATTTCCTCTTCCCCCTGTCTAGTAAACATCTCCACCCTTTTTGTTTTCATTTTATTTTTCCTAGCTCATTAGGGAAATAGTTTGGGCTCTAGATGTGTTTGGGGCATCGATAGTGCTAAGCATGGTAACAAGTCCTAATTCTAATTCTATCAACACTCGAGAAATTCCCATAAATTATCTCACTTAATTTACCACATTCAACTAGCACATATAACTGATTCAATAAAATTATTAAACTACTAACCTAAAGAATTGATCATGCCCAAAGTTGCTTGATCCTTACACTCTAGAGGTCACTTAACAAAATTCTGAAGCTAGTAGGTCAATTTTGTGTAGGCGTTACATCAATCCTGCCTTATGTAAGTTTTGTCCCCGAAACCTTTAAAGTCTAAGGTAGTGGTAAAATGTAAAGTTCATAAACCTTACAAATCAAGAAGAGAATCCAAACCTCTCTATAGAACTAAATTTAACTTTCAAAACAAAAAAAAATTTATGGTATGAAGCCTCCTCAGTAACTCTCCTTGCACATCTACTTAATCTTTAATGATCTCGGCGGGAAATCATGTGGAAGAGGGAAAACGAGTTGGCTTGGATGATAGCATCAAAACTTGTTTTGAAATGAACACCAACTTTCAATCTTATATCTAAACGACCAATTTAATAGCACTCTATTTATGAATCAACATAAATTAACACCTAAAAGCTTTGCATCAATAATATTTCAATGGAACGATTCCAAGCCAAGTCTATAGAGATAAAGTACATCAATTTCATTCCAAAATACAAAGAGGTCAAATCATTTTAGAACTAAGTCAATAAACTAGGTACTCTCGCCATCAACTTATCAATTAGATAGTTTAAGCTTACTTAACACCAACTACTCCATTTGGCCTCGTTCCTTTGTCTTTCTTTTTTTCTTTTTTTTTTTTTCCAGTCAAAACCACATCTAGCAGCAGAAGTAGTAGGGATGTCATGTAGCATCACATCTAGTCACAGTCTTATCCAAACTTGAGCAATAACAAAGATAGAGGAACAACACAACAACCCAAGGACCAAGAATAACTTGCAACATCAACCAATATATTAAGAATGTAACATGCAAATTACAGAGAGCTAATATATTAGATTATCAATTAACAAGTAGTGTTAGTTGGCATTAAAGGAAATGACTCAAGTAAGGAAACAAGGTGGAAAAATGGTGTAATAGAAATCTCTTGCATACAAATTAACTAAAGGCAGTAGGGAAGTTGTTCCTTTATGGAGGTTGGTTTGACACAAGGTCCATATGTCAAGCAATGCATTTATAGCTTGGTATTAATTTATTAAAAATTAGCTACTAAGGACAAGTTATTTCAGATGGGGATTGTCACTAAAGAGGCTTGTAGTTTTTGTGGGTAGAAAGAATTTTCCTTATCTCTTGTTTTTTAGATGCAGATTTTTAGGATTGTTGTTTAGTCATCTGACCTGTGAGATATAGGGTACAATAGGGTGTGCAACATAGAGTTAATAGAGCACTTACTAAGAGCTCATATTATACGTGTAACTTGAGTATCGACATAGTTCCATTGTGCTACATATGGTGAGAAAGGAGCAAAAGATCTTTTGGATGGACGCAAAAGAAGCTGTTGCTTTCGTTACTAGGGTGAAGGTTGAGTTTAAGACTCGCTTGAAGGATAGAGAGGGTTTGTTTAACCATGGTTGGATAGGCCATAAATATTAAAGGTTTTGAATAACTTTAGGGGCTGCTCAAAGTAATGTTTAGATAAGGATTTTGGTTGGAATGCATAGTTATTGCCATATTCAAAAAGAAACAACAAGCAAATCAAGGTAAACACAGTAGTCGGTGAAAAGATCTATCTTAGGGTCTCCATATGAAATTATAGTGTCTAATTTATTGGAGCAATACCTAAGAACACAAATCATTCAAACACCAATTGGAGTATTCAAAGCATGTAAGGTGCAAGACAAGTAATTTGTATCACATCATATCATTGTAGACAAATTAATCATGTTAAAAACCAAATTACTCAACCTACACTTAAAGTGTCACTCATACACTAAGTGTGTTGTGCTATGAATGCAACAACAGTTAATGAAAAGCACAATCCTAGGATCTCCTATGAAGTTTATCACATGATATATATAAGATAAGCAACTCAATCTTGTCATGTTGTTGCATGCCAACAATTATTTTATATACTCTTCCATCAATTGTAGAATTAACAATCCAATTATATTCATGAGTACACTAGCATGTCGTTTGATCAAACAGGGAATTTGTAAAGGCAAACACATGAACGTAGGTTTTTATGGCTATAACATCATGTTATTAGATATAAGTGTAAACAACCACTAAAACTATAACATGAGGAAGTAGGAGATGTCTAGCTCAGATAACAACTATATGATGGTACCAACTGCATAAGCAAACTAAATCGACTAACTCAACCATTTTCAAAGATACAAAAATAACAAAAATTACTTAGTAATTCATTAACAAAGCACATCAATGGTTAAAGAAATAACACATATAGGTAGCCATATAAGCTCTTATGAGCTTTATATTGCACATATGGTCACATTTACAAATTAAATACAAAGTCATCATATTAATACATGAGAAGGCACATAGATCATATACAGAAATGCAAACCCCAGTTTGCAATTGATGGTCATAGAGCCTTCCTCTGATACCATCTATAAGACTGCCATCCCTAGGGCTAGTAGTTTGAATGATTTCTTGGATTTTGGACGAAACTAACAAAGTTCTGCCTAGAAATTAGCGAAGACCTTAGTCTTATAGCCTTAAACTAACATTTGTGATAACAAAAATACAAAAGCACAATTTTTAAACAAAGTTAATGGCAACATGTTGAAGTAAAGTAGCTCTATAGACCACACAATCAGAGTACATGACTTATGAATTTGGATAAAACTAAACAAATCATTATATAACTTAAAGGGTCACACAACATGAGCATAAGGGATACATCCCAAACCATTTTACTCTAACCAGAAGGAGATGCGTAACTAGACAATATGTAAAATATAAATTCAAGTGTCAGATTTATATGTGGTCATAAGAGCTCACAAATCAGCCACAGTACACCATTTAACTGATGAACCAAGGGAACAAGTGTACAATCTGTTCACAACATATTATCAGAGCGTCTAAGAGAAACCTACTTATTTCGCATCAATCGACAACTTCCGCATGTCTTTCAAGGAAACTTAGACTTAAGGAAAAAGGGAAAAGAGGGGAGGTGAGCCACTATACGCTCAATGTGTAATCCACATCCTAAAAAATGTAACATTTGCACATAGTATTAATACATAGCAACTATAGTAATATGCACAAATTACCTGTCCAACACAACATGTTTCTAACCAATGGTTGTAATAAGGGGAGAGAGTATGACGCACGTTGACCAAACTCTACACTAGGACTCTCTAAGCCATTAGACAAGGGAGTTTCTCACTTTGGATGACACACACGACTAAAATATAGCTTTAAAGTAGTAAAATTATTTTTTTTTAAAAAACCCTCAAAACAAGTTATAAATGCCAGTTTAAAGCTTTTTCACGGGAAGGGGACTATAACTGATATAGTTGAATATATTTTCAAAAGTTATTCCATTTCTAAAACAACAACTTGAACTAGCTCATAAATAACCAAATCACTCAATCCATTTGAGTAAAAAGGTTCTCTCCTAGGCATTAGACTCAATATTAACGTTCTCTTTGAGTGGACGATTACAACCGACGATTTTTGTATCCCTAGGACATCCCAAATTCAATTGGACTCCTACCCTCATCAAGGTAATGGCTAACAAAATCATAACTAGCTAACTAGGACTCCCGCTTAAGTCAATATCCCATGGTGTACTTTAGAGACTCAGTCCTTTATAGCATAAGCCTCCTAGCCTATAAAATGGTTCAAATATGCCATATGCTTTGAAATTGAAGGAAGAGTCAAATGCTTCAAGACTTTAGTTTAAAGGCACTCTTGTCAAAACATACAGTGTAACAACCATTATTGACCACAAGAAAGCTCAGGACAACTTGGTTTATTAAAAATGACTCTAAAAGATGTTTTGACACACATGTACTTCTGAGCTCATTTTTAGAAGTATTAAGGGCATGTTCATTTCAGTGTTTAAAACTAGAGGTTTGTGGTTGGTAGCAGCTTACTAGCAGTTACAAATGTTTACCAGTGGTTGTGAATAACGGTTAGCATTTACCAATGTTTATTAGCTTTTATCATCAGTTAGTAGTGACCACAAATAGTGTTTAGAGATAGTAGATAGCAGTTTGCCAACATTTACTAAGTTGCTAGCATTCACTAGCAGTTAGCAGTGTTTTGGATTAGTAATTGTTAGCAGTTTTACTTAACCGCAAGTGCACGGCGTAGCTGTAGCTAGCAACCGGCAAGTACGGGTCGAATCCACAGGGAACTTGGGTTCAACTACTAGAACTAATTGGACTAACTCAAGCTAGGCAATCAAGTCGTGGTTGGAAGCTAAACTACGAGAGATAGTGATAACTTAGGGTTTTAGTAAACAGCAGAATAAAAAGCACCTAGGTTGGAATTAATAACACGAATACGCAGATGAATTAATTACTAACCCAATCAAGCATTCTCATGAATGTAATACGAATGGATAGATTGTCAATTTAGCCCATCTCCTCCCTCTCTCAAGGGTCGAAAACTAATCCCGGAACTAAAGTCGTCTATTTTCATGGGACTAAAGGTTGAAGGATTACGAGATCTACAATCTCAAATCCCAATTAAAGCTTAACTACTTTCATGTCAATACCTTGATTGTGTACTAAGTCGCACTAGGTAAAGGTTTCGTCTCTCAACGCTCCCCTAAACCCCAATAAAAATGGACGAATACTCTTTTCAGCATTTCGTCAAGCATGTGGCGTGCAGAGCAGAATTCGCAATTACAAAACAAAGGGGGAGCAAGAATTAGGCTAGTCCACAATTCAATCATACATACTCGGCATTAATCCCAACCTAAGTTGAGGATTTAGCCTAAAATCATACTAAACGCAATAATCACAACATTCAACCAAAGTGTCATGATAATTGAATTCTAAAACAAGAAGATAAGAGAGAGTAGAGATAAGAACGAGAACCTGGAATTAATTGAATGAAAATAATCTTCAATCCAAGAACAATTCTCAAGAACAAGAATTAAACTAAAGTTAAACCTAAGAATCGCCTAGAGAGAATACTGAGAGAGAACTAAACGTAAATCAAGCGTAAAACTAAATGGAAAACTAACTGTCCCCCAAAACAGCCCCGAAGGAGAATTTAAGTCGCGTCGCGGAAAGGGGGCGGCACGGTCGTGCCTCGGGGCACGGTGGCACCGTGCCAAAACACTGCCCGAAACACCCCGGGACGGCACAAATGGCACAGGAATGCCACTTGGCATGGCCCAACCGTGCCACATGGCACGGTCGTGCCACTTGGCTGCCCGGCCAAGTGTGCCGGTTCCCGGGGGGTCAGCCGTACTTCGTGGGCCCAGTTCCGTGGGACTTCTGTGCGACGAATTTCCGCAATTTTTCTCGCCTTCTTGGCACTCTTTTCTTCTAAATGTTGTTCATCTTTCCTTTTCTTCAATAAAGTTCCTGAAAATATCGAAAGATATTATATGCGTTAAAGGTATGCAAAAGGAAGCCGATTTGACCCTTCCTTGACACAATTTAACATGAAAACGGGGGAGAAAATGGGTCAAATAGGGGCTAAAAATGGGACAAAATAGAGGTTCATCACACCCCCATGCTTATCTCTTGCTTATCCTCAAGCAAAACTATGCTATAAAAGATCAGGGAGGATGGTGGACCTCTAAACACACCCTCTTCAAGGGAAAGGATGGAGGGCCGATGAATCACGCTAATCATGCATAGAAGGTGGTCAAGTCAAGGTGTGGCAGATAATCTCAATGAGAATATATGCAATGTCATCCATGAATCACCTTGCCCAAATGAAACACACAACACACCCCAATATTGAAACACATAGTAGGACATAACCTTCCTCAACAAATGGTGAGTAAGTAAGACTGGTAGGACCTCACTTGAGGGTAAAGTGGAACACTCCTCTCAATGTGTTTGAAATATGTAACAAGGGTACGCTCAATACTCCAACCAATCAGGCAACTCCCATATGCTTGGTAAAGTTCTCTACTCTCCACCACGAGAATGCAATATGCAATGTGTCAATCATGAGGGCTTGCAATAGGGATATAATGGGGCTAAGGTCAAAGGTGAGAAGTGGAATAATTTGGGAAAATGGAGCTATTAGTCAAAGACTAGGGAGCACGAACACTTCCACAATTCAACTTAAGGACACAACTTCACACCATACTTGCGAATCGAGTCGCAAAGCTCGCAAAAACCTCTGAGAGGGGACCAAACAAGCTTACCGCGAAAAGTTTCCATGCTACCCATTTTATTTGCAACTGCTCATTGTTTTCTTCTCTTCCTTTTTTTTTCCCCTTTTTTTTCTTTTCATTGAGAAGCAAAAACGGACGCAAATGGACAGCGTTGGAGGAAACAAAAACTAATTCGCAATTTCCCCAAATGAGCCACTGATATTGTACCCGAAGTGATAGTTAATTGCCCCAAACATACCCAACTACATTGTGGAAGTGTCGCCCCACTAGACCTTGACAAGGATGAAGGAAGTATGCATAGGTCAAGTGTGTAATTAATGTGGTGCAACAACAACGACCGGGGGGAAGGCTCAAAGGGCTAGCAAAGGGATAGCATACAACAACGGGTGGCTTTCTGGCTAATGTGGCTACATGAACAAAGATCGCCTCAATCATGTCGACACATGCAATTGCTAAATGCAATTTCAAGGAGAACAAGACCAAGTTCTAGAGATGCATCATGGATGAATCACACATGAAAGGAAATGGAGACTATATGTAATGAATAGTCGTTAGGCTCAAAATCTCACAGATAGACCTACCACAGTCAAGTGACTTACTCTAGAGTATGTCCCATTTGTCAAGTTCAATCAGGTCAAACCATATGAATCTCAGGGGTAGTTATCATGCAACGCATGGCAAAGAGATAACGAATGACAAAGACAAACCAATTTACAAAAAAAAAAAAACACGCACAACAAGACAAGTCGCACCTCAACACACAACTAAACATGATCGATCAATCATCACCCCTTTCAATCTCATCACAAGAGGGGTTTTCGCAAACCGTATTTTTTTGTTTTTGTTTTTGTTTTTTTCCCCCCCAAAGCAATAAAACTAGCTGAGAAAGCAATAAAGATATAAAGGATGATGAAGAGAAGGGTAAGAGATAGTACCTGAAAAGCTTACGAATGCCCGACTCGATCATTACTCTTTTTGTTATGCAAAACCTGATTCTACAAGTTCTAAACTATATGCTCGAATAAAAATAAAAAGGCAAAAACAACAAAGTGCATGACATGAAATCCTATCTGAATGATGCAAATGCAAGTGATATCAACCCCCTACCCCCAAAATGTTACCAGAAAGCGACGAGCTCACACTCCCCCATGCTTGAGATTTTCATTGTCCTCAATGAAAAGGACGCAGAAAAGAAACAAGGGTAGGGAAAAGGGGGGAAAGGGTGGGAGACACACACACACACTCGCTTTTTTTTTTTTTTGGTTTTTTTTTTTGGTTTTTTTTTTCAAAAGCAATAAATACCTTGGGTTGCCTCCCAAGAAGCGCTTGTTTTAGGTCCTAAGCTTGACCGTTATCTCAGGAATATGATGCTCGCGTGATGTAGGGAGGTGTGGGGATGAAAGAAGGAAATGACGAGTGAGCCAGCACTTCCCCATGGCTAAAGTCAGGCATCAGTGTCGCCTGAGGATGTTCGCCAGTAGCAGTAGTGGGCGGTGGAGATAGGGGAGGCAGAGCAGGCGGCCGTAGATGGGATCCGTCACCCCAGTCATGAAGTTCCACTCTCACGACAGCTGGAGGAGTGGAGACAGTAGGGGCCGCAAGCGCAAAGTGCGCACCAGGGGCAGGAGATGAAGTGGGTGGTGGAAAATAGAAATCCATCCGCTCCCCACACATGGTGAAGGATAGGGTGCCTGTTTGCACGTCGATCACTGCCCCTGCGGTCGCGAGGAATGGGCGACCCAGGAGGAAGGGAGGTGGAGAGTCATCGTCTATATCAAGGACGACGAAATCGCAGGGGACCAGGAACTTGCCCACCTAGACTGGGACATCCTCCAGAATGCCCACAGGCCGCCGGATGGAGCAGTCTGCAAGCTGAATAGTAATGCTGGTGGGTGTGGGGTCCCATAATTGCAGCTTCTTGCAGAGAGAGAGCGACATGATGCTCACACTGGTGCCCAGATCACAGAGGGCTCTCTCGATCTGCACATCCCCTATGCAGTATGGGATGGCGAAACTGCCGGGATCCTGTAGCTTGGATGGCGATCGCCTTTGTAAGAGCGCGCTGCAGGATCCGCCAACGGAAGCTACAAAAGCTTCTCTAGATGTGCCCTTCTTGGATAGGAGCTCTCGCAAAAATTGAAATTGTGCAGGGGCACTCTTGAGAGCTTCCAAGAAGGGGCTACTGGCATAGATTCGGCGTAAGATTTTCAAGAAACGCTCGAATCTAGGCTCGAGCTGACATAGCTCGGACCATGCCAATCGCTGAGGGTAAGGCATGTGAGAGTGGTAAGGGCGAGCGGTAGGTGGAGGGTGGGTCTCCTCAACAGGGCTCAGATCCTCATTCTTCTCCCTTCCCTCGGTTCCGGCAGAATCAGGAACCGAAACCACCTCCTGGAGAGCTATTACTGGGCTCTCCTCTAACCCCTCGCCCACAGTAGATATAGCGTTGACTTCACGGCAGGGGTTGACCTCGGTCTGTCCTGGAAGTTGCCCCTGAGGTCGAGACAGGTGGTTCACCTGTTGGGCAATCTAAGCAATCTGTGTGTCCATCGTTTTCTGATGGGCGGCCATGGCATCGACCCTGGAGGTTAGCTGATGGATGGACTCCCTAAGAGTCTCATTGGTCGTAGTCTGGGTCGCTATGAAGCGCTCCATAAGACTCTCCAGGTGAGATGTAGATTCAGGAGGTGGAGGGGGTGCAGTGTAGGGAGCTCGGTTGTGGAGACCTTGTGGTTGCATGGAGTTCTGGGGATGGGGGTTGGGATGTTTATAGAGGGGGTTCGGACGACTATTCCAACCCTGATTGTAGGAGGTGGGGTGGAGGTTATTTTGAGGAGGTTGGGTGTAGGTATGATAGGCGTTGACGTGCTCAATGCTAGGGGGAGCATTGTAGCACTCAACAGCAGTGTGGCCCTGTACACCGCAGGCCTCACAGACAGCATAGATCCCCATGGACGGCCCCACAGAAGTAGCTGATGAGGTGGTCACTTTCTCCAGGCGCTGTACGAGGGCGTCCACCCTGCTCGCTAGGAGCGTCACAGTGTCAATCTCATGCCTGCCACTGCCCCTCTTGGGGGTGGCCCTCTCACTCGACCAATGATAGTTGTTGGAAGCCATCTCTTCCAACAACGCCTTTGCCGCTTCGATAGATTTGCCCATAAGAGCACCCCCTGCTGCAGTATCAACAGAAATCTTCACCGACCGCTCCAACCCATTGTAGAAGGTCTGGATTAGGAGCCAGTCGGGAACTCCATGGTGGGGGCACTGGCACTGGAGGTCCTTGAACCTCTCCCATGCCTCATATAATGACTCACCATCCTGCTGGGCAAAGGAGGTGATGTCCGTCCTCAGCTTGGCAGTCTTACCAGGTGGGAAGTACTTGCTGAGGAACGCCTTGGAGAGTACTTCCCAAGTGGTGAACGAGTTGGGTTTCTCGTTCTGAAGCCAGTCACTGGCTCTATCCCGCAGTGAGAATGGAAAGAGCCGCAGCCGGATCGCATCAGTGGACACCCCGTTCAAGTTGATCGTGTCACACTTCGCTAGGAATCTGCGAATGTGCACGTTGGGGTTCTCCGCGGGGTGCCCGCTGAACTGCTCCCTCTCCACAAACGTGATCAGCGCGGGGCTGAGCTCGAAGTTGTTAGCCTCGATAGCGGGGCTTACGATGGAAGACGTGACGTCCGAGGCTTGTGGCAGGGCGTAGTCTCGCAATACTCGATGATTCTGCTCAGCCATTAGAACTTGTGCTTGCTGCCTTTTCCTTGCACCGCTTTGCCTTCTGACGGTGGCTTTGATTTCTGGGTCAAAGGGAGCAAGTGGTTGGTCCCTTTGACTACGCCTGCGCATACAAAACCAACACTACCAAAGGCGTAAACAGTTTCAAGCACGATAGAAGGAGGGGGAAACAAGAAGGGATAAAAAGAAAAAGAAAAAGCCTAGTCTAGAGTACGCTAATCGGTTCTAATATTGAAAGGCGCAAGTTCCCCGGCAACGGCGCCAAAAACTTGTTGCAGGAAAAACAGAGTTTTAATATTTATAAACCCCAAGTGCAAGGTGTATCGTTGAGTACTTGGGGTGTCGTTCGTAGGGAATTGTGTTTCCAACTACCAGGGCTAGCTAAAGCGTCTCGAGCTAGGCAGGATCGAAGGGTGAAGGAGTGGAGAAGCTAAATTACGCTACAAACACAGAAACAAACGACTTGGAGTTGTGATTTTTACCAATGGATGAACCAACTAACCAAGACGAGGCCTAACCTACCCAAACCACACTACGAACTAGAGATGGTCGGTTGCACCATCAAAAACCACCCAAGCCCTTTCTCAAGGGTCATGAGCTAGTCTAACTCGCGTAACCACCTACTTTCGTGGGGTTAGTCGAATTAGACCACAAAACTAGCAACCCCGGACCTAACTCGACTCGGATACTACTTTTGTGTCCTGAACTCGGCCATTCCCTCTCCCACACTAGCAAATTGACCTCACCTCTCAGCATAAGTCAATCGCCTAAAAATATGGATGAAAACCCTCTCAGGCATTTCATCGAACACTTGTCGGGCGTGAAGGAAAACTCTAAGTTCTAGGCATAGATTGGGTATGGTTAGGCCTAGTACAAGATCAATTAGCCATCAAGAGGCTAATCACAATCCAAGCCAACACAATCTACCAACTAAACATCAAAAACGAATCAAAACCTAAACTACCAAACAAGTGCAAGAACACGAAGAACAAAGTAAAGGAAATGAAATACAGCGAATTCAAATAAGTAAATGACATAAATTATCAATGAAATTAAACATATAAATCAAACAAAACAAATACAAGAATCAAAATCAACAAAACATAATTAACAAGAACATAAAAACTAGAGAGATAAAAGAGAAGGAAACTTAGTCTTGAATTGATGAAGAACTTGAAATCCAAAGGTTGAATCCAATGTTACAATCTTCAATCCTAAACTAATCTCCCTTATTAACTAAAATCTATCCTAAACTACTCTATAAATCGCTAGAGACACGCCCCAAGCGAAGCCCGTACGACCCTCTGCGCGACCCCCTACAAAAACGCCCGAACGAAGCTTAAATAGAAAAGCCGAGGCCCGACGAACTGGGGGGCGGCACGACCGTGCCACGTGGCACGACCGTGCCATGTGGCACGGCCCCACCGTGCCACATTGCTGGCACGGTGGTCGTCTCCCCCGGTTTTGCCCCACTTTGCCGGTTTTCGTCGGTTTTCGCTGTTTTATCCCGTCTTCGTCCCTTTTTGCGACGTTTGCTTGATTTGGAGTTATTTCCTACAAAACATAAATAAAACATGGTAAAATCCTATAAAATAAAGTTACTATACGAGCAAAAAGTGGGTGAAAGAGGCGCGTAAAATGGGTAAATTTATCGTTCAACACACCCCCACACCTACAAAAACTTGTTGCAGGAAAAACAGAGTTTTAATATTTATAAACCCCAAGTGCAAGGTGTATCGTTGAGTACTTGGGGTGTCGTCCGCAGGGAATTGTGTTTCCAACTACCAGAGCTAGCTAAAGCGTCTCGAGCTAGGCAGGATCGAAGGGTGAAGGAGTGGGTAGCTAAACTACGCTATAAATACAGAAACAAGCGACTTGGAGTTGTGATTTTACCAATGGATGAACCAACTAACCAAGACGAGTCCTAACCTACCCAAACCACACTACGAACTAGAGATGGTCGGTTGCACCATCAAAACCACCCAAGCCCTCTCTCAAGGGTCATGAGCTAGTCTAACTCGCGTAACCACCTACTTTCGTGGGGTTAGTCGAATTAGACCACAAAACTAGCAACCCCAGACCTAGCTCGATTCGGATACTACTTTCGTGTCCCGAACTCGGCCATTCCCTCTCCCACACTAGCAAATTGAACTCACCTCTCAGCATAAGTCAATCGCCCAAAAATATGGATGAAAACCCTCTCAGGCATTTCATCGAACACTTGGCGGGCGTGAAGGAAAACTCTAAGTTCTAGGCATAGATTGGGTATGGTCAGGCCTAGTACAAGATCAATTAGCCATTAAGAGGCTAATCACAACCCAAGCCAACACAATCTACCAACTAAACATAAAAAACGAATCAAAACCTAAATTACCAAACAAGTGCAAGAACACGAAGAACAAAGCAAAGGAAATGAAATACAGCGAATTCAAATAAGTAAATGACATAAATTAACAATGAAATTAAACATATAAATCAACCAAAACCAATACAAGAATCAAAATCAACAAAACATAATTAACAAGAACATAAAAACTAGAGAGATAAAAGAGAAGAAAACTTAGTCTTGAATTGATGAAGAACTTGAAATCCAAAGGTTGAATCCAATGTTACAATCTTCAATCCTAAACTAATCTCCCTTATTAACTAAAATCTGTCCTAAACTACTCTAGAAATCGCCAGAGACACGCCCCAAGCGAAGCCCGTACGACCCTCTGCGCGACCCCCTGCAAAAACGCCCGAACGAAGCTTAAATAGAAAAGCCGAGGCCCGATGAACTGGGGGGTCACGGTGGCCGTCTCCCCGGTTTTGCCCGGTTTTGTCCGTTTCCGCCGGTTTTCGCTGTGTTGTTCCGTCTTCGTCCCTTTTAGCGACGTTTGCTTGATTTGGAGTTATTTCCTATAAAACATAAATAAAATAAGGTAAAATCCTATAAAATAAAGTTATTATACGAGCAAAAAGTAGGAGAAAGAGGCGCGTAAAATGGGTAAATTTACCGTTCAACACACCCCCACACCTATCTTTTACTCGTCCTCGAGCAAAATAAAAGAAAAACTAAAGTAAACAACTAACTCACTTTCGTAGGAATCACGGTT
This sequence comes from Carnegiea gigantea, assembly GCA_029747015.1. NCBI lineage: Eukaryota > Viridiplantae > Streptophyta > Magnoliopsida > Caryophyllales > Cactaceae > Carnegiea > Carnegiea gigantea. The sequence continues at coordinate 121,875 of JAKOGI010000914.1, read as the reverse complement.
GTATTTAGCGTATGCAACAAGCCCTTTAAACCTCTTGGTCACCCCAAGTGGACGAGTAAGGTCTCGTGAGGGTTTGCAGAAGATATACCCACAAAATCTTAAAAAGGAAAAACAAAGAAAAGAGAAACAAAAATTAAAAAAAATCAAAATGATAAAACAGAATATATACATCAGGGTGAACTGCACACGTTCGGATCAACCAAAACTCCCTAGTAACTCAAGTATCAGTCTGTACACAAGCATTATATACATTTCAGGACACATCATCCCAAAGAATGGCATTCAGACATCAGCTTTTCACCCCACGACGCATGAAAATAGTGAATCCATCCTGGTGCCTGTGTGCAAGTGTATCATCACCCTAAAATTAAGCCTACCAAAACCAAACTCAATCCCACGCAGCTGGCACAAGCTACCTTTTCGAATGGCTAGCATGGAAAGCAAGCTTCCTCAGTAGCAGTATTGCCTCAAAGGGTAACACCCAGTAGCGCATGCCTCAAAGGGGTACTTGTCATTTCCAATTCTTTTCTTCCCCACTTTTTGTTTTTTTTTCTTTCCATTATTTTTTTTCAATACAAACTCATGCCACGCCTCAAAGGGATACACCCAGTAGCGCTTGAATTTGTTTGTTTTTGCTTTTGTTTTGGAAAATGGGGTGCCAGCACATATAAAAGGAGCTGTGCAGTAGACAAGTGGGGGAGTCAATCATGGAAGACTAAGAATATAGGATGATGATAATACATAAATCAGGACTGGATTGTAAAATTACAGTGGACTGTTGGGGTTAGAACTGAGACCTAAAACGACAAATTGGGGATGAACATCTATCATGCACATTATACTTATATACGAGCTAATAGTCAAGGTACTGGAGATCAAGGCTGATCAAAATAGTACAAAACTCCCCTAAATTCAAAAGAAAAAGAAAAATTTATACAAAAAGGAGAAAAATTGAAAAATTTACACAAAAATGAAAAATTTTCACAAAAATAAGAAGAAAAAGGGAGATGACCCCACCCCCACACCTAAATCTCACAATGTCCTCATTGGGAGCCGTGAGTCATCACCAACACACAAAAATAAAGAAAACAAAATCAAACACAACACATATGAAATCGACAAATATATACACAAGCTAACACACTCTCCCAAAAACGCAATCTCGCCCAATCAAAACAAGATCACACATATATACCAAACTAGCACCACCAATAAGAAATATATACCAATCCAACAACACCACCAATCACAACACAATAAAAATCCACAAAAATACGAAAATGGTGATCATAGCCAACAACGGCTCGGCAGCATCCACATTTCACCACAAGATGATCACCAACAAAAACACAATCCTAATATTCACAACTAAACAAAAACAAAAAGAAAGAAAAGAAAAAAATAAAAAGAAGAGGGGAAGAGAAGAGTGAGAACGATTATACCAGATCGGGTACTGAATGTACCCGAACTATTCCATGACGACTTAAGGAGCATCAGCCACTCCTTGCCGCTCAAGATGCGAGTCGTCAGCTCGGATGCAGTCAAAGCTCGTAGGAGCTTATCATGCATTGCTGCATGCAGCTCAGAATGGTGTGAGTAAGAGAACACTGGTAAAGATGGAGCAAACAGAGTTAGTGCCCTCTTAAACTCACCAAATACCTGTAAGAAATCAGCAGAATAATCGAATGTAATAATCAATACGATTTCTCCAGGCATGCCCTCTAGGTACAGACGATAAGGATCAAGGAAGGGGTCATACCCTCGAAAAGCACCTAGGGACTCAGAACAGTCAGCCATATTCCCCTCAAGCATCACATGAGGATCGATAAGTGACAAATCACAACACTTAGTGGAATGGGAGGGTGGTGAACATGAATAGGAAGCATGGAATGTAGCAAGAGAGGTGGGGGAGATGTTATCAATAAAATCAGGACTAGTTGGTCCTGCAACCACAACATCCATGCATGAAGTCCTTGTGGGAGTCCCATAAAAAGCATGCACCTCAATAGAAACATTGTCAGACTCAGACCAACTATCATCCTCCTCAACACTAGCGCTAACGCCAAACGTCTCACCTACCTCGAACTCCGTCGACTGAGCTAAAGTGGAAGGTGTATCAGGAAAGGTCATGATAAGCGCAGTGTTATCCCAAAGGGTATTAGGAAAGGATGAAGCAACAATGAGTGAAGTGGTCAAGGGAGGGTCGAGTACGTCCTCTAGTCCGGACTCTAGAGGAGGAAAAGACGCACCATCATCACACAGATTGACATCAAGTCTAGAAGCACTAGAACTAAGGTCAGTCTCGGGTGATAGGTCATACTCCCGCAGTTCATTAACAAACTCAGCAAACTCAACTTGTTGCTTATTCATTATCTCTATCATATTGCTAAGTCTAGCGAAGCCTTTGTTAGAAATATGATAGGGACAAGAAGTACTGGCGTGGTCAGAACAATGGCAAATTTCGCACACAGGAGGGTCATAATCAGGGATGCAAGGGGGTGGGGTATAAGAATCAGAATAACTAGTTTCAAATTCATAAGTATCCCGCGCCAACCAATCAAGAAAATCACATGCTTCATTAACATCTTTAGCGCAGAAATCCCAATACTCTAAAAGAGCACGGGTCTCATAATTCACACCCTCATAGACTGTATTCAGAAGTTCCCACTTCTCCAAACAATAACTACGATGAGCAAGAAAAGCGTGTAGTCTATCATAGTATCGCCAAAACAATTCATGCTCATATTGAGGGAAGTGGAAAAGAGACATTTTTTTTTTTGAAATTTTTGATTTTTGATTTTTTTTTTTGAATTTTTTTAAAAGCCTAGCCTCGAATGCTGAAGTAAACCCCAATATTGAAAAACGCCAATTCCCCGGCAACGGCGCCAAAAACTTGTTAGCAGTTTTACTTAACCGCAAGTGCACGGCGTAGCTGTAGCTAGCACCCGGCAAGTACGGGTCGAATCCACAGGGAACTTGGTTTCAACTACTAGAACTAATTGGACTAACTCAAGCTAGGCAATCAAGTCGCGGTTGGAAGCTAAACATACAAGAGATAGCAATAACTCAGGGTTTAGTAAACAGCAGAATAAAAAGCACCTAGGTTGGAATTAATAACACGAATACGCAGATGAATTAATTACTAACTCAATTAAGCATTCCCATGAATGTAATACGAATGGATAGATTGTCGATTTAGCCCATCTCCTCCCTCTCTCAAGGGTTGAAGACTAATTCCAGAACCAAAGTCGTCTATTTTCATGAGACTAAAGGTTGAAGGATTACGAGATCTACAATCTCAAATCCCAATTAAAGCTTGACTATTTTCATGTCAATACCTTAATTGTGTACTAAGTCACACTAGGTAAAGGTTTCGTCTCTCAACGCTCCCCTAAATCCCAATAAAAATGGACGAATACTCTTTCGAGCATTTCGTCGAGCATGTGCCGTGCATAGTAGAATTCGCAATACAAAACAAAGGGGGAGCAAGAATTGGGCTAGTTTACAATTCAATCATACATACTCGGCATTAATCCCAACCTAAGTTGAGGATTTAGCCTACAATCATACTAAACGCAATAATCTCAATATTCAACCAAAGTGTCATGATGATTGAATTCTAAAACAAGAAGACAAGAGAGAGAAGAGATAAGAATGAGAACTTGGAATTAATTGAATGAAAATAATCTTCAATCCACGAACAATTCTCAAGAATAAGAATTAAACTAAAGTTAACCTATGAATCGCCTAGAGAGAATACTGAGAGAGAACTAAACATAAACCAAGCGTAAAATTAAATGGAAAACTGACTGTCCCCCAAAACAACCCCGAAGGAGAGTTTAAGTCGCGTTGTGGAACGGGGGCGGCACGGTCGTGCCTCGGGGCACGGTGGAACCGTGCCAAAACACTGCCCGAAACACCCCAGGACGGCACAAATGGCACGGGAGTGCCACTTGGCACGGCCCAACCGTGCCACATGGCACGGTCGTGCCACGTGGCACGGCCAGGCCGCGCCACTTGGCTGCCCGGCCAAGTGTGCCGGTTCCCGGGGGGTCAACCGTACTTTGTGGGCCCGGTTCCGTGGGACTTCTGTGCGATGCTTTTCTGCAACTTTTCTCGCCTTCTTGGCACTCCTTTCTTCTAAATGTTGTTCATCTTTTCTTCAATAAAGTTCCTGAAAATATCGAAAGATGTTATATACATTAAAGGTATGCAAAAGGAAGCCGATTTGACCCTTCCTTGACACAATTTAACATGAAAACGGAGGAGGAAAAGAGTCAAATAGGGGCTAAAAATGGGACAAAATAAAGGTTCATCAGTAATTAGCGGTCAATAGTGTTTCGGAGCGGTCAACAATGGTTAACGATTATAAACACTTTCTAAATGCTGAAATGAACAGGCTCTAAATGCAATTTAAATAGTTGTTTTTAAACTTGGTTCTACTTGATTAAAAGAAACCAAGAAAACGTCATTGCGAAATAGATCTTTTGTGCCTTTTCTTGAACCTATTCAAATACAGCTCATGCCTTAGTTCAAGAGGGTGTGGCTAAATAGTTTTTAGAACTTACCATTTTAAATCAACTTTCGAAAAACTATTTTTATAATGTTTAATAACAACTCACGCATGTATAAGTTTGCAGCTTATCTAAAAGTCTTTTTCGTTCAGAATCTCTAAGCAAACAGTTGCCCCAACATCTTTGATTAATATGTCTAATTTGCACAGTTCCTACGATCAGCACAAAACACCAGGCCTCTCATACCACACATATCAAAACAAAGGGAAACAAAACTGAATCAACGGTTTAGCTATGGCAATGATGTACATGTACGCTAAACTGAACAATAGCTCCCCTTCTTTTAGTGCTATCCAAAATAGGGTCATGCACAAATATGCTAATTTCTCTTCCCTAACTCGATAGGCTAATATTCTAAATTGCCAAGAATTTAGTTTCCTGGTCCCCTAAACTAAACAAACTAATTTTAGCACATGGAAATCATATCATGGTATAACAAAATAGTGAATAAGACAACATCTAGCAAAGAGCTCTCAAAATCGTATCTCTCTCTACCCCATCAACAACAATGTCCTAAGATTCACCTTGAACAAAATCTATCTATAACATCCACACCAAAGTTTAATGTCTAGTGCAAATCTTCTCAACATTCCAACCGAATCTCCTTTCGCATTAATTTCCAAAATTGCTCAAATAAAACCCTAATTTCGACCATTGCTAAAAGCTTTCCAAGCTAGATAAATGAGTTCAAAGTAATAGCCCATTTGTATATATTTTTTGCAAATTGTGAAAATTTAAAAAGAATTTGCTTTTTCTTTGGGAATTTGTGTTCTTTCTTAGGTGATTGTGATTCATGTTGCTAGGCATGAGTTATATTTAAATAGTAGCATGATGAGATGTGTAGTTGAGGATGTAGATATGGTTTTTCATAATAACCCCTTCTCGTATGTCTGATTTTGTACCTACATTGCTCACTTTACCGTCAATTCTTTAGTTCTTGTTGTTAAGTTGGTATGTGAACTTTTTGTTTGTTGAAGTTGCCTTTTATGCTCTTGAAAAGTTCAAAAAAAATGTGAAAAAGCTTTAAAATGTGAATAAAACCTGGGCACCAATGTTCAACGCTACTATCTTTATTTCATATCTTTAATTGACATGAATATGTGCTATTTTATTTGATTACACATAGGTTTGGGAAATGAAATAAGTGTTTTGCACATTCTAATAAAACTCCTTTTTAGCAAAAACCTGAATATTTATAAGTCCACTGGGTTTAGAGTGTGTGTGTTATCATTCTTAAAAAAAAAGGAAAAAAAGAAAAAAAAATGGAGCAAAGAAGGCAATTAGGTAATAAAACGGGATCTTGTCAATATTAGCAATTTGCTTCATAAGGATTGACACATATTTGCAGATGCACCAAGGCGTACATATCATTGCATATTTTCTGTGGGGTGAAAAATGAGAGCTGGGATGCATCTTGTGACTTAGTTATCTCTTGATTGTACATTCTATTTGTATATAATTTGGTGACTTGTTACTAAGGTCATGCAATTGCCTAGATTGTGTACATAATTTCACCATTACTCATATATATGTTCATGTTTTGAAAAATAAAAAAGATTTTTCTTAGTTTTTGGGAAAGATTTTGTAGGTATTTCACTTGAAAATCTTCACAAGATCTCACTCGTCACTTAGAAAATCAAGGGGTTTAAAGGGCTTGTTGCATACGCTAAATGCACGTGATTCCTATAAAAGCGTTAGAATTTTCATTTTTTATTTTTCATTTCTTTTTAGTTAGTTTAGTTTGTTTTACTTGAAGACGAGCAAAAACTAGGTATGAGGGTGTTTGTTCGCACTAAAAATTACGATCTTTTTATAATTCCTTTGTGCCTAAATTATGCTCAAAATAACTATAAAATTAGGATTCTTATTTAATTTTATATTGTTTTCTCGATGATGCAATAAATCAGGAAAATGTGGGAAAAATAAAGAAAATATTGAAATAGAGAGCTTGGGCTATTTCTATTTGCTTTGGCCCAACATCTCCATCATCCTACTCTTTCTCGTTACGTAATAAGAAGGAAAATAGAAACAAAAATGCAAAAATAAAGCCACCAGCCCCCCACTTCCCGGTCACGTGACATACCCCCTCTTTATTTCTTCTTCTCGTTCTCTCTCCTAGACAGACCCTGAAACCCCCCTTCTCTGCTCTCTCTCTCTCTCTCTCTCTCTCTCTCTCTCTCTCTCTCTTCTCAACACATCTCCACCACCAAACACCTTCATTAGCGTCTCCACCAAACTCCCACTCCATCGCATGCCAGCACAGAACTAACCAACTCCATTACCACCATTCATCAAGGGGCGAGATGACAGCCAAGATGAAGATGAGAACCAACCTTGGGCGATTATGAAGGGAAGAGGAGTGGGGAGCAAGGAAGCTGGGTCTTATTTTAGGGTTTAAGATTCTTAAATTTGATACGGTACAAGGAGCTCACTCAAGTTGAGAGAAAGAAGGAGGAGCTCGATGAATACCAAATCACATATCAGTGTTCTAGTGGTTGGAAGGGGGCAAGAAAAAGAGAGATAGAGAGAGTCAGGAGAGGGAAATTTGGGATAAAATCATTGTATATCTCTCATCTCCAGATGCTTGAACATATATGCACTGTCACATTGCCAAGCCCCAAAATTCCCGCTGAATTCCTCAACTAACTGCCAGCTCATCCCTTTTTCTAACAACTTTTTTCCCAAAATGACAAATAAACAAAAATAACAAAAATAACAAAAACTTCTAGAATTCAAGCTGAAAATAGAAAGCCCTGTATCAATGCAACCTCCTTAAGAGCCTTGACCTCAAGGCTCAAAGTCTGGATATTTACGCTCAAGTTCATCTGCAAACTCCCAGCTAGCTTGATCTTCATTCAACCCTTCCTATTGGACAAGGTACTGCACAGCTGCAACATTTCTTCTTTTCATAATTTTTCCAGCTAGGACTTTAATAGGCACCCTAGAATCAGCCGTGTTAGTGCCCTGCAGCTGTGTTAGTGCCCTGCAACCAAGTAGGGATGTAAGGCAGAGCAGGTAATATCCCCACAAAAGCCTTAAGCTGAGACACATGGACAACTGGATGAATCTGAGCTGACTCTGGCAAGCTGAGTTTGTATGCTACCTGTCCTATCTTGTCCAGCACCTGAAATGGACCAAAATATTTAGACTCCAACTTCACATTAGTTCTTTTTTGCACACTCGTTTGCCTGTAAGCTTGTAATTTTAACCAGAACCAATCTCCCACTTGAAACACTCTTTGAGTCCTTCCCTTATCAGCGAACTGTTTCATTCTTTCTTGTGCTCTCTATAAATGTTGACGTACCTACCTTAGCATTTCCTTCATTCTTTGCATGGTCCTATTCACTTCCTTATGGCTGGATTCCTCAGGAAGATAAGGTAGGTGAAGGGGAGATTCCTGATTGTACAATACCTCGAATGGAGTCTTCTGGATGGCAGACTGGAAGGTGGTATTATACCACCATTCAGCCATGGGCAACCAACCAGCCCAAGCCTTAGGATTCTACATACTCATGCACCTCAAATAATTCTCGAAACATCTATTAAGGACCTCTGTTTGTCCATCTGTCTGAGGGTGATAGGAAGTTGACAAGAGGAGTTCCACACTCAAAATAGAAAACAATGCTTGCCAAAAAGAGCTGAGGAAGATTGTGTCCCTATCACTAACTACACTTCGGGGTAGTCCATGTAATTTGTACATGTTATCAAGGTAAGCTTGAGCTACTATTTTTGCAGTGTAGGGGTGGGAGAGAGCCACAAAGTGTGCATACTTACTAAATCTATCCACCACTACCAAGATAACCTCCTTTCCTTGGGACTTAGACAAGCCATCAATAAAGTCCATGGAAATATCTAACCATACTTCCTCTGAAATTGGTAGGGGTTAGAGAAGCCCAGGGTATGCACTATTATCATATTCATAGGTTTGGCATATAGTGCATTGTCTGATGAAATTTTGCACTGACTTAGTCATTCCTTTCCAAAAGAACAGTTGTTTGAGCCTCTTTAAGGTAGCATCTCTGCCTAAATGACCCCCTTGTAGTGAAGTATGTACCCATTGTAGGATTTTAGTCCTGACATTATCATTTGCACCCACCACCAGCTTCCTTTTCCTTTTAAGATGATTATTCACCCACTGATACTTTGGAAATAAGTTAACATTTAGTTGCTTTTGCTGAATAATAATTTGCAATTGCGGATCATTTATCCAGGACTGCTCAATATGCTGCAACAAGTCAGATTGGATGTGAGAAATAGCCATGAGCAATAAGGAGGTACTAGACACCCTAGATAGAGTGTCAGCTACTACATTTTCTGCCCCACTCTTATACCAAATGATGTAATCAAAACCCATAAGCTTAGAGAGCCAGAATTGCTAAAAAGGGGTTGTAATTTTTTGTTCTACAAGTGTTTCAAGCTGTTCTGATCAGTTTTGATAATAAAAGGTCTACCCGTGAGGTATTGTTCCCATTTCTGTACAGCAAACACAATTGCTAGCAGTTCCTTTTAGTAGACAGAGAGCTTCTGCCACTTTGGTCCAAGCTTTTTGCTGATGAAAGCTATAGGGTGCCTGTTCTGCTGCAGCACAGCTCCAATTCCAAAGCTAGAAGCATCAGTCTCTACTTTAAATTGTTAATCAAAGTTAGGCAGAGCTAACACGGGAGCTGAGATCAGTGCTACCTTTAATGTATAAAAGGATTGTGTTGCCTCTATATTCCAACAAAAACCATCCTTCTTTAGGAGTTCTGTAAGGGCCTTGCTTATGGTGGTATAGCCTTTGATAAATCTTCTATAATAACCTGTTAAACCCAGGAAACTCCTCACATGTTTCTGTGTTTTTGGCTCAGGCTAATTCGCTATCACCTTAATCTTCTTAGGGTCAGTTTCTACCCCATTTCTAGAGATATAATGACCCAAGTATTCAACTTTATCCCTGCCAAAATAGCACTTACTGAGTTTGGCATAAAGTTGGTTTTGCCTCCTCAACATGAAAACCTTTTCTAGGTGCTCCAAGTGGTCCTCCATGCTAGCACTGTAAATGTGGATATCATAAAAAAAAAAAAAACCAATACAAACCTCCTTAAATAAGGTCTGAAAACCTCATTCATTAAAGCTTGAAAAGTGGTCGAGGCATTAGTTAATCCAAAGGGCATCACCAAAAACTCATAGTGCCCAGAATGTGTTTTAAAGGCAGTTTTTGGGATGTCATTAGCATCCATTCTCACTTGATGATAGCCAACCCGTAAGTCTATCTTGGAATAGATAGTAAATCCCGCAAGTTCATCCAGTAGTTCTTCAATTATTGGAATAGGGAACTTGTCCTTGATAGTACACTTGTTGAGTTCCCTGTAATCTACACATAACCTCCATGTCCCATCTTTTTTCCCTACTAAAACCACAGAAGAAGCAAAAGGGCTAGAGCTTGACTGAATTACTCCCCTTTCCTGCATTTCTCCTACCAACTTCTCAATGATATCCTTGTGCCTTAAAGGGTATTTGTAAGGCCTAAGGTTAATGGGAGAAGTGCCTTCTTTTAGTGGAATTCTGTGATCAAAAGTGCCCCTAGATGGGGGTAAAGTGGCTGGTTCTTGGAACAAATCTTCATATGTGGCTAGCAGTTTATGCAATGCTGGAGGACTATTGTGTTTTTCCTCAGTTTCTAAGGACATACAACTTTTATCCAATCCTGGGGTGATCTACAGCATGCATAAATGGGATGCTGTCTTAAGAGCTTTAGATAGTTGCCCTTGAGGCATCAACTGAGGCTTTTTAGCACTGATATCTCTCAGCACATGGGTTCGACCTTGGTAAGTGAATTCCATCTGGAGAAGCTTAAAGTTCCACTTGATGGTTCACAAAGTAGAGAGCCACTGCACTCCTAGGACTAAATCACAACCCCCCAAGGGTAAGAGAAGGATGTCAGACACAAACCCAGAGCTATGCAATGTCCATTTGAACCCTCTGTAAATAAACTGGCATTGCATAGTATTCCCATCAGTAATGGCAACTGATTGCTCAACTATGGGTTCAAGTTTACACCCTAATTTTTTTGCCAACTCTTCATCCAGAAAGTTATGAGTACTTCCTGAGTCTATCAGAATGTGTAGAGTTTTCTTTCCTCTATAGCCATTCACCCTCATGGCATTAAAACCAGAAGATCCACTCATAGCATTAATAGATATCTGTGGAATCAATTCCTCTCCATCAAACTTTATTTCTTCATCAAATGTTTCAGTCTCAACAGATTCATCCTCTTCCCCCAATACCTCTACTAGGAATAACTGTTTGCCTGTGCTTTTGCAATTGTGACCCCTTTCGTAAGGCTGGTCACACAGAAAGCATAACCCCTTAGCCATTTTTTCTGCTCTCTCAGCTGCAGGAACAAATCTGGTTGGTTTTTGATAATTTTGGGTTGGGAGTTTGGAGAAGGTAGGGTTGTTTTGTGGAGCTTTGGGTTGAGAGTTTGGTGGAGTTCTAAAATTGGGAGTAGAAGTGGGTGTAGGCAATAGCGATTTAGGATTGGGATTAATCAGGCTTGGTCTAAAAGTTCTATCAGGAGGAAGTTTCAAGGCTTGCACATGCTCTTCTTGAAGCCTTGCCTGTTCAATGGCTAAATCAAGTGTATGGGGTTTGAAAGCTCTCTTCAAGCCTCCTATGAAGCTCTCCAAGAGGTAAGCCTTATGCATATTTGGGATTCTAACTAATATTAAAGCCTTATGCTCTTCAAATTTTGCCAAGTACTCATCCAAAGTACCAGTTTGTTGTAATCTGTTGAAATCTTCTACCACTTTGCTACCTAAATTATCTCTAAACCAAGCACACACATCCATAATAAAATCCTCCCAGGTCACACCCCTTCTTCCCAAAATATAGCTCCCAAACCAAATTTCTGCAGGTCCTTTCAGGTATAAAGAAGCTAGATCAACTTTCTGATTGTCATTGATTCGACATAACCCAAAGTATCTGGTGTATTTTTTTATCCACCCCCTTGGGTCAGTACTGTCAAAAGTAGGAAACTTAATTTTGGGGTTAAACTGTGCATTATTATCTCCATGAACGCCAGGGTGGATAGGGGATTATTTGGGTTCACCCCTTTCTTTTTCTTGCTCCAACTGGGCTAGTCTCTGGGTCATCATAAGTTGGTTTTATTGGGTCATATTTTGTTGATGTTGCTCTAGCATCTACTGTTGGTGTGCTACAATACGAGCATTTTGATCTTGAATCTGCTGCTGTAACCATTGCTTCTGTTCTTCCCAAATAGCTCTCATGGCTTCCTCCATGGCTGCTACCTTTCTTGTTTGAGCCAGCCTCTCTAGTCAATGCTTGGCCTCAATGATCGAAAAGATCTGATACTAATGATACAGTACAAGGAGCTCACTCAAGTTGAGAGAAAGAAAGAGGAGCCCGATGAATACCAAATCGCATATCAGTGTTCTGGTGGTTGGAAGGGCGCAAGAAAAAGAGAGATAGAGAGAGTTAGGAGAGGAAAATTTGGGATAAAATCGTTGTATATCTCTCATCTTCAGATGCTTGAACATATATGCACTGTCACATTGCCAAGCCCCTAAATTCCTGTTGAATTCCTCAACTAACTGCCAGCTCATCACTTTTTCTAACAACTTTTTTCCCAATATGACAAATAAACAAAAATAACAAAAACTTCTAGAATTCAAGCTGAAAATAGAAAGTCCTGTATCAAAATCGTAATTTAAGTTTTAGTTTCAATTTTTAGTGATTTAGGGTTTAATTTAGGGTTTGTTTTAATTTCATTGTTCTGTTTTGAGTTTTAGATTTGAGAGCAATTTTATGTAATTTGACATCGAAATTTTTTTTAAAAAAAATTTTTGGTTGGAATTCAATGTTTCTGAGTTGAAATTTGCAATTATTAGTTTGAAATTGCTTGTGTTGTCTTCTTCCGCTGTTTTTTCTAGGCTTGAGTTGCACATTAATGGCGTGTTGATTTTTGCCGGTAATGATGTGTTTGATCTAGGCAGAGCTTGACTGAGCAATGAAGCTCTTTCACCACCTCCCTTCCCCTGTTCATCTTCTCCTCTTGCTCTGCTTTTGGCTCCATTTGATGGGTTGCTGCTTGGCTGTGCATTGATTATACAACATGAGGTTTCAATCTCCATGGATGAGGATGTAGCTCTAGTTTGGGCTGATTTTGACCCCTGTTTTCATGATTATGTTCTGTCTAGTCCATCGTCTTCCCCTCCCCTATTTCATCTTTCTATCCTGGGGTTGTGAATTTTGAGTTAGTAAACTCAGTTTTGAGCTAAGTTTAATACACAAAAATCTCCATCATTGTGTGTTGATGAGGCCATGAATTGGTTTGAAATGGTTGAGTTTTGGTTTTAGTCACTTGATTTTTATTTGATTTGGGAAGTTGGTCATGGAATTCACTTAAGTAGCAAATTTGATTGTACTTTTATTAGTTTCATTTGCTTATTGCTTGTTTAATGCATTTAGTTTCTTTGATGTTTGATTTTTATGTGCTTCTAATTTTATTCATTTTGCTTTTAGTGCTATTTAGATGATCTATTTCAAATCTAAGAGAATTTAGTCATTTATAGTGTAACTATATGTATCTATGGCTTGTCTTAAGATTAATATAGTTAATTATTGCTTATTTCATTGCTGAAGATAATTTAATTCTGTTTAGAATGATTTGGTTGATCGTGTCCTTAATTTCATCCTCGTCCTGAAGAGACGACCCTCAAGTACTACAGTAAAAGTTGTGCACTTTGGCATATATTTTTACTTTCGAAAATCTCATACAATTACCAAGTTGTATACTAAATGTCCCCGAACTACCTTATCACCCATTAGAAATCACTAGGTGGCTTGTAGAGCATCAAACACTCAATATCCTCCACTCTAGGGTGTTTCAGGAACTGCTTCAGTCTTTGTCCATTAACCTTATGCTTGGCCCTAATAGCAGGATCTTTTATCTTAACTATAGCATAACGAAAACATAAGTGACTACAAAGGGGTCCATTTAATATGACCTAAGCTTACCTGGAAACTGATGTGGTCTTGAATCATACAAGAGCACTTCTATGCTTAGGGCAATGTCCTTCGTAAGAATTATTCTATCATGTACCATCTTTGCCCCCTCCTTAGAAAATCTAGCACTTCCTCTCTTTACTTCCTACAGTGTGATCATAGTTGAGGGTCCTAATAGCCCACTAAGCTTGATGTTTAAGCTCAATAGGGAGATGAAAAGGTTTCCCATACACTACCTTATAAGGTGACATACCTAAAGGAGTCTTGAAAGCCATCCTATAAGCCTAAAAAGTGTCAATAAGTTTTAGTCCAATCCTTTATCTCTGATTCTTTAGAATCTATTTGTTAGAAACCTCAACCTGTCCACTGGTCCAGGGATGGTTAGAAATGGCTAGGCTATGGATAATAGCGTACTATTAATTTAGTAATAAATCAAAGGATTGATTGTTGAAATGGTTCCTTGGTGATTAATAATAGCTCGAGGCATGTCATGCCTACAAAATATGTTTTCCTCCAAAATTTTACTACACCTCTAGCCTTATTAGCCTCACGGGGACAATCTCAACCCGCTTAGGCACATAATCAATTGCCAGCAGAATATACTTATACCCAAAAGAAATCAAAAATAGTCCCACAAAATCTATATCCCACATATGAAAAGCCTCGACAAAATAATCGGTTAAGGGGCATAATATCCATACTAGTGATGTGTCCCAACTATTGACATCTAGGGCTTGCCCTACAGTACTCATGGGCATCCTTAAGTAATGTAGGCCAGTAAAACCAACACTGAAGAGTCTTGGCGATCGTCATTTTCCCACTAAAGTGCCCTTACAAAGCTAGTCATGACAGAAAGGTAGGATACTTCTAACCTTGTGGGCTTGGGCATATCTTCTCATAATCTGATCATAATAGTATTTAAATAGCTAAGCATCATCCCATATATAAAATTTCACCTAGTGCGAAAATCTATCCTTGCCACGTTTATTCCAAACCTTAGGAATCCTACTGTCACAAGATAATTCATGATATTATCATGCCAACAATTAAATTGAACCATAAATAATTGTTCATCAAGAAAGCACTTAGAAATAGAAGTCTCAGTACCCCTAGTGCAAACAATCCTAGATAGGTGATCACAATGGGGTTCTCAAAACCTTTCTTATCTCTAATCTGAATCAAATTCCTGTAGTAGAAGCATCCATCTCACAAGCCTAACCTGAGCATCCCTCTTTGGAAGAAGGTCCTTGAGTGAAACATGATTTAAAAAAAAAAAAACAATGATATGAGAATCAATCAAGTAAGGCATAAACTTTCCAAAAGCAGAAACCAAATACAAAAACTTTTTGTTGTCACTGTATAATTCATCTAGGCATCATTTAATGTGCTACTAGCATAATAAATCACATGAGGTGTCTTATTAATGCATTGTCCTAAGATCAACCCCATCAACATAGTCAAGATCATCTCACGATCCTGGTAAAGTCCTTAACAAATCTACAATAAAATCTAACTTGTCCAAGAAATGATCTTATGTCTTTCACACAAGTGGGAGTGCAAAGATTAGAAATACAATCAATCTAGCCCTTATCAACATCAATACCCTTACTAGAAATTGCATTGCCTAAGACAATCCCCTTCTTCACCGTAAAGTGACAATTTTTCTAGTTCAAGATGAAATTGGTTCTTCCAGCACATTTTTAGTACTATCTTTAAATCGGTCAAAAGTCATAAAAGGATATAGCATTTAACTAAGAGAATATAAAAAATCATGCACCTTTTGAAAGGTACCTGGGGCATTACACAAATCGAAAGGCATATTCCTAAAAGCATAGGTTCCAAAAGGACAAGCAAATGTGGTTTCTCTTATTAGGAGCATTAGAAGTTTGGGAGAATAACCATCAAGAAAGAAGTAGTATAAATATCTAGCTTACCTTAATCTCTAACATTTGGTCTAATAAAGGGAAGGGGAAATGGTCTGTTTGGGTGCCAACATTCAGTTTTCTATAATTAATACAAACTCTCTACTCAGACTGGACTCAGGTTATTCTTATCATTCTTAATCATGGTAATATCGGTCTTCTTAGAAAAGAATTGAACAAGACTAACTGACTCGCTATTAGAAATAAGGTCTATGATCCCATGTGCCAACCACCTTAACACCTTCTTGCTACGTACCTCCTGCAGAGTAGGGTTCAGCCTCCGCTGACAATGTCAAAGCATCACCTCTAAGTTAATCTTTTATTGCATAAATGTAGGACTAATACCTTTAATGTCTCTTAAGGTCGATCCAAAGACCTTCTTATTCTCCTAAAGCAAGTCAATCCCTCTTGGTTTGATCAAAAGCAAGGATCATAGGTAAAGACTCACTAGGACCTAGAAAAGCAAACTTAAGGAAATTAGGAAGGGGTTTTAGATCAAGTGAAATAGCAGGAGCTTCATAGGTAGATAGAGAATCGGCAACAAAGTCCACAGAGCACACATCATTAAAGTCAAACATATCGTACATAAGCTCATCATCCATCAAAAAGGGCTCATACTCAATAGCAAGCTCATATGTGCTCAAACTCTAACTCATTATAGGAAAAATAAGCTATCCAGTTAAGAGTAAAATGATCTACATCATCAAAGCTACAAGGTTGTATCCACAAATTAAAGATATTCAAGTCAAGAGTCATATTACCACAAAATAATCTCATCATACTATTCCTACAATTAATAAAAGCATCAAAAATAGCTAAGAAAGGGCACCCCAAAGTTATAGGAGTCTAAGACTTAGCGTTAGGCACTCTATCAGTATCAATCACAATAAAATCAATAGGAAAAATGAATCCAGCTTAATCAACACATCCTTCACAACACCCAAAGTAGATTCTCACCAAAAAAAAGAAGGTTTAGTAGACCTATAAGCTAACTGGAGGACAATCTTGGCAGGTGATGAGAATGAATCCTCAACTCCTAAGATCATCATCAGAGAAGAGAAACCCAAGAACACTGGATGCTACTTGTTGGATTCAACCTCTTATAATTTATGTGATTATGAGATTAGAGCCCAAAACTAAGATCGTTAAAAAGATAAACACTTTCCACCTAATCTCTCCTTTAAATACTTAGAGCCACCAAAGAAAAAAAATTTAAAGGGAAGACTCTAAATCACAACTCTAAATTAGAGATAAAGATGAAGAGATTTTTAGAGAGATCCTGGCCGTTTTGTGTTTCATTTCATTATCAGCTCAAATATGATTACACATTGAAGGGAATAGGTCTATAAATACCCAAAATAAAGGCAAAAAGTTGATAAATTAATAGGGTAAGTGGACCAATGAGAGCCCTACAAAATATATTATTGAATAAATAAAAAAATAATGATAATCACAAGTGCCATGATTTGTAATTTCCAGGATTTGCTCCCTTTGTTTTAGGAAGGTTCTAGAGAGTATTACACAATCAATGGGGGTGCTACCACTTGGAGCCTCTTCTTTATGGGTGTGGATTCATTCAATATGGACAAGCAGAGGAGGAGTTGGCTACTTCATAGCCTTTGTATAAGTGGGCGGTTTCCAGGATACCCTACATACTAGTTAAGCATTACTGCATTAGGTCCAGAACTCTAAGAAAAATTAAGATGATTACGCCATCTCAAATTAAATAGGAGCATATGGATCATTCTTGGGACTTTGATGGACCATATTCACCGGTTCTTGAAGGCAATCGGTGGGCAAAGTAGGGGCACATGCTCAAAGTATGATCCAATGTGTGGCATTGGGAGCACATGTTGGGAGCCTATGAAGGTTAGGATTGTTGCAGAAAATCTCTTCATCATACTTTCAAGGGTAGTAATGAAGACTTAAACTGATTTAAGTTACACGCAACATGCATACCACTGCTGGCCCTACTATATTTAGAGTTTAAGTTGTCATCTCTAATGGTTTCCAACTATATAGTTTTCTTAGCTAGATCCTCTAAAAATTCCTAGGCATCATTAAGGGTCTAGGAAATAAGTTCCCCTTGAAGCATTGATTTTGCCATTATTTATTTTGTTAGTTTACACCTTCATAATTAATTTAACACATGGAGTCAGTCTAAACCTTAGTGAGAACACTGAGATAATTCCTAAAATGACTAGCTTTTATTAGCATGCACAACTTTCATTCCTTACCTTAGCAATTTTATCATTAGGAAAGTGTTTTAGCAGAAGACCTATACAAATTTATATCAATTGGTGATGGAATTCGTAGGCAGGCTATATATCCACTCTTCAGACCGATGTTAAATGTAAAGGGACAAATTTCAATTGCACAGTACCAACAGGCACATTATGGTAGCACATTAAGGAAGAAACCTCCTTAAACTGTTGCAGAAATAGATGAGTGTCCTCTACACCTGTGAACTTAGGAAGCATATGTATATGCTGGGGTTTCGAGTTCGAGAGTAACATTTTCTAGGGCTAGTGTATTAAAACATGATGGCCCACACTATCTTAGATGGATAAAAGATGTCATTAGAGTCCTTAGTTACGGCTGCTCTTTGCCTATCTTTTTCTCCTCAGTTTCATGTTATCATTCACTACTGTGGTCTATGCTCAATCTCTAGTCTATTCAAACGCTTGCTGTTAGAATCCGTCCCCCAAGCGGTCATGCAACCAAATTTATTTTCATTTTCCTTGTGTTTAATTTTTTTTATATTTTTTCTTTTTTTAAAGCAATAAAAGTCACATTCTTCGGAAGATGGATGAATAACAAAGCAAAAACAACTACTCAAAGAAAAAAATCACAATATACTAAATCATGGAAAAAAAAGAATTAGTAATAAATAAAAAGTAATAAAAAGTGCCAGCACTAGTTAACGAAAGTTAGGCAAAATAATTGTTACTTTTTCACCACTTATATGACATCAAAATCAAAATCAAAGTAGCCTCACCTAATTTTGCCATGTAATGCTTACTATACAAAAATAGAAGATGGAAATTAAAAAGGACAAAATTTAAGTAGTAGATGAATTCGATGCAGAGATAGATGCGAGAAACAAAGCACAACAAGAAAAGAAAGATGACACATGTGATAGGAAGCAGATTGAAGGTAAAATAAGCTTTAATATTTAACTAAGAATCCAAAACCCCAGCAGATACGAAACAAAAAAAGAGGAAAGAAAATTAACATCCAATTATTCAACCGAACGCTTGTCTCGAATAATGGAGGAAACCAAAAAAATGTACTTGAAAAAAAAAAAAAAAGAGACAGAATCAAGCGTAAGAACTTGAAACTAGAGAATTGATGTGTAGTTGATGATCCTTGTGATGTTCCAAAGCCTTGTGATTATACTACTATAGACATCCTCTCCACTTTACAAATTCCTTGTTACCTAACCCCGAAACTGCCTTACTTGATTTCTTCAATCATAACCACCGCCTAACTCTTCCATCTCCTCGGTTTTGATTTTGCTGAAATTAAGGGGCTATTTGGCGAGTGAAAAGGGAATGAGACTTGAAATCTAAAGGTTCGAGTTACTTTTCATATTGTTTGGTGAGAGTTTTAAGGAAAGAAAGTTGATACCCCCAGGTATCAAGTCCCTCCAACCCCAAGGGACTTGACCCCCCAACTTATGAGGGGTATCAAGTCCCCAAGCCTGAGGGATGAACATTATATTGTGAAAAAAATATAAGAAAACAATTTGTTTTTCATCTGCCAACCATAAGCCTTCTTTCGTTCTCCATTCCCACATTCCCATTTCCATTCTCATTCACCCATAACATGTGAGAGAGAGAGAGAGAGAGAGAGAGAGAGAGAGAGAGAGAGAGAGCCAGCCTCTACACTCATAGCCACCTTGTCGCCAGCCGCGGACCACCGTCGCCTACTGTGGTTAGACACCGAACCCCTCAGCTTCATATTTTTCGGGTTTTTTGTTTTTGGTGGTTGGGTTAGATATGCGCAAGTATGGTCCATGGATGGTTTGTTGTTTCAGATCCTCATCTTTCTTGTGCTGAAGCTTAGTGTGAGGTTCATTATAATTTTTCTTTTCAATTTTTTTGGTGGGTTTATGATGAGCTCATTGTGGGTTTGAATAAGCAACAAGATGAAATGGGAATGAAGAAGCATCAACATGAAAATTAAAGAGCGAAGGATTTATTTATTTATTCTATAATTTTCTTGGGATTTTTTTTACTTTTATTTCTGGGCTGAATTGAAGCTTTGTTTTTTGCTTTTGCAGAGAGAAAACATTGAGAATGGAGCTTAATTGAAACCTTAGTGAGTTTGCTTGATGTTAAACAAAGTGAAAAATAATTAATTATAAATAAATGTAATGAAATTAAGTACTCAAATGATTAGGAAATAAGGTGTCGAACCTTCATTTTTAACGTCGTCTCAAAACAACAACAGCACCACCACCACCACCTCTCAGTGTGGGTCTCGCTTTCGCGGGGTCTGGGGAGATCCAGATGTAGGCAACCTTACCTTAACTGACATGACTGTCCGTTGAGTGGCTAATTTCAAGAGACCCACAAAATAAGATTTTGTGAAAACATTTTATCAGAGAAGGATTTTGTGGAAAAAATTTATAGAAGAAGAATTCTGTGAACACCTTTTATAGGGCAAAACTAAGGAAAAGCATCCCGGGATTAAATTAAGGAGTACTAATAAATCAAGGGCAGTAACTATGTAAACATTAATACAACAAAGTAGAGGAAGGTATCATACCTTAGCCAACAGACAAATGCAAATAGTGTTTCTTCCCAACTACAAGTACTATCAGCATTCAAACACAATATCCGAAAGACAACAACCAAACCTACACGGCCGCAATCGAAGGCCAACTACGAAGCTGCCACTCTGCGATCTAAGATCTTAATTCTATCCCACCATAGTCTCCTATCCTGAGCCAAGTCCTCTGTCAACTCGACAACTTTCAAGTCCTCTCTAATCACCTCGTCCAAACTCTTCTTTGGTCACCCCCTCCCTCTTTTTCCTTCGGAGATGTTAATCCTTTCACATCTCCTCACTGGAGCGTCCGCACTTCTTCTTTTCACATGGCCGAACCATCTGAGTCTTATTTCTCTCATCTTATCTTCGATAGGAGCTACTTTAAGTAAGTCTCTAATTGCTCTATTACTAATTTTAATTTATCTATTCTCGTGTAACCACAAATCCATCTAATCATCCTCATCTCTGCGTATAATATTTCTAAAATAAAAATACCTTTGGTTCCATGCAATAACTGTTCACCACACAATAAGGACTCGAACTTGATCCCAATCCAGTTTTCACTAAATACTTGAGGTCAAGATTAATGGTCCATACCTAGCCCTCCAAGGTTCAAGTCAAGATTTCATTCCATTTTTTTTTTTTCACCAAACAGGGCTTAAACTTGACTTTCCAATTAGCGGTACCATCATCAATCCCATCTTGGAGTCTTACTAGGTAAGGGGCGCTGACTACATGCATGAGAGAAAGTGGACCTCAGAACTTGGGTAGGATCGACTTGAATAAGGCAGTTGGGCCTCATTTCTCTACTTTCCTTGATCTTTTTTTAAATATTTTTGTTGGAAAGCTATCATCGCTTGGGCATTTGGACTGAGCATGCATGATCAGGCCAAGTTGGTTGGTGTTGATCGATTGAAGGAATCAGCATAGGAATGTGTTGAAGAAATACCACGGTGCACTAGGCTTATGCGTTTAATGAGTACTAACAACCCTGACAATTTAGTGGGCTACTGCTTGGACTGACTTGATCAGATAAGATGGGCTTGATGAAAATAGTGATGATGATGCAGGGAGAGCAAGGAGAAGTGCCTCTGATTCTAGTGATTGGCATATTTGTCTATATATCATTTGATTTCACACCTATATTAATACTTTACACCCATTTGTCCACTTTTTTTTTCTTCAATTCTTAACTTTCTTGCATAATCACATAGGCCCAAATAAAACCCCAAAATGCCTTGATTATGATAAAAAAAACTAAGTTATTAGAAGTATTTATTTAGTCACAGCCCAAATAGTCACGACTTCCACCAAAACATATTTTTTGCCTGTTTTCAGTCCAATTTTCGGCATTTCTGGACATTTACAGAGGGAAGAATAAGACAATACCTTTGATATTATATTTATAATCATTTTGAGGGCATTGAAGATGCACTATTCTACCACTGGCGAGGAAAAGTAAGTACCGTCATTGGGTTACAAAGCACATAATATGTGATGTGTAGCAGGTCAAGATTTGAAGACACTTTAGGGAGCCTACACTTCTAAAATATAAGATTCATTACATAACTTGGTGCCTTAGTTATAGAAATACAATAACTAAGAGTAGGGGTATGCCTAATTCTCTCCCACTCAGAAGTCTGATTGCTTAAATCCTCAAGAAAATCTCAAGCCTCATAGGCCTCATCTATAAAGAAACTCTCTATACACATGGATTCAACCATTATCATAGCATTCACATCCAAATTCTTGTAAGAAATTGGGTAGAAATTCAAGCTCTCTAAACCCTAGTGAAGGCATTGGCTAAGCAACTCCTTAAGCCTATATAACTCAAAAAAGGCCTATGTTCAAGTCAAACAAGAAAGAAGATTTCATTCATAAGCCTAATTGCTTGTTTGGTTTGATTTAATCATAGTGGTGATGTAATCAAATCGTTAATAGTGATTTCATTATCATGTTTGATCACAATTTAAACATGTAACATGTGTAGTTATTGTTACTTGGACTGTGATTTCATCACTCCTTGTAATCAAAATTCAATCCACTTACAATAGTTTCTCCCTTCCTCCCTCCCTTTTCCCCCCTCTATCTCTCCCTCTCTTTCTCTCTCCCCCCCTCTCTCTGCCTGTCTTTCTCTCTTTCTAACACTCTATTCTAAGTCCATTATAACTTTCACCTTCTTCTTTCACTAGGTTAATGTTGGAAAATTGTTGACCCCATCCTTATGTAATGTAAAGTTTTGATTGTAACAAATACAAATGGAATATACACTTGAGTATGTTGATCGAACAGGTTCCAAATACTGTTTGGAAAACTTTAAAATTGCTTGATTAACTATGGTCGAGAACAGGTCTTAAGAACAGTTCCTCAGAACAGCTGAATGGCAAAGAACTCAAAGTGCATCAGAGACATGAAGAACTCCAGGAACAACTCAGGAAACAGTTCTGAGTAAACACCACAGCATTGAAGTAACAAGTCAAGATCCTATAGATGCTGCTCGGTTGATTCAACAAGAGTCTTGATCTGTCATAGGTTTTATTTTCTTAGATTCTTGTTAATATGCCACTTGGAAGAACTCGATTCAACATTTACTTTGAATGATTTTTAAAACACTGTCTTAGATCAGTTCTGAGATCAGGATTCAGACTATTTTCAAGCCAAAACGATTTTTCACAGGTTTTTCTAAAATCTTGGGCTGATGGTTTTTGAAATTATTTGAGATATATTTTCTGTTATCATTAAACCCAGGATAAGTTATTTTTTGGCTTTGAAATATATTGTGGAGATTTTCAGCCTAGCTTTTAGGGGGGATCTTTTACTAAATAAACCAAACTCCTATTTTTAGAATATGGTTAAGAAGATGAGAAAATTTTGGGATTTGGCTATTGAAATATTCGTGGCTTTCCATAAATTTTGCTGCATAAAGATCTTGTCCTTGCAGCTCAAGCACACAAAGATCTTGTTACCCTCTCCTATTTAAGGAACTCTTCCACCTCCACATAAAACACGGTTTTTCAAAGAGTTTAACTTGCGAATTATATTTTTAGAAAAACCATCAAAGTGTGTGTGAAAATTGAGTCATCTTCCTTGGCATACTAGGAGCAAAATTGTACCTTATATCCGCTTATTTAGAAGCACAAAAGTGAGGTGTATTTTTATTCTCTTCTTTCATCAAAGTGAAAGTTGAGTGTGTCCAAACCTAGGGAGGCTTTGGACGTGTGTAATTTGTCTTGGGAAGACAATTACGTGAGTGTGTCCAAGTTAGGGAGACTCGGACGTAGTGTGTAACTAGTCTAAGGGTAGACAATTACGTGTGTTGCAATTGTAACAGAGAAGGTTACCTTTGTAACGTGTTTAGCCCGTTTAGTAGAAGTGTGTGAAAAATCCTACTGGGGTAGGTCGTGGTTTTCGCCTCGGTTGGGCTCGAGGTGTTCCCACGTAAAAATCTTGTGTTCTCACTTTTTCACTTATTTCCGCTGCTTTACACTTTCTGAGCACTTTACAAACAGTCTGTCCAAACAAGTTCCCACCTTGTTTCCAGAAACTGCGAAAATTTGCCAACACAATTCACCCCCCCTCTTGTGTTTGTGTACTCTCAAATCTAACAAGTGGTATCAGAGCAGGTTCTCATCTAAAAGATTAACATCTTGAGAGATCCTAAATATGAGTTCACCACATGGCATGCTTGAGGGGCAATCCATAACTCGACTACCATACTTTAATGGTCAACATTATAGTTGGTGGAAGAATCGAATGGAAAACTACATTCAAGCTGAGGACTACGAGTTATGGATGCTTATAAAGAGTGGACCACTCATTCCCACAAAAGTGATCGAAGATGGAAGCAAAGTTCACAAAAAGCCTGAAGAGTTCAATTCCGAAGATTTCAAGATGATGGAAAGGAATGCAAAGGCCAAAAAACTCTTGTATTTTGGTCTTGGTCCTGATGAGTATACTCGCATTTCCGAATGCGAGTTAGCCAAAGAAATCTGGGATGCCTTGCAGGTAGCTCACGAAGGTACAAATCAGGTAAAATAATCGAGAATTGAGCTTCTTATGAGAAAATATGAACTGTTTGAGATAGGTGATAAAGAAACGGTGATGGAGATGTACACCCGTTTCACCCATGTCACTAATGAGCTAAAATCATTAGGAAAGTCCTTCACCACCGAGGAGTTGGTGAGGAAAATCCTACGATTTTTGCCACAGTCATGGGAGGCCAAAGTCACGGCCATCCAAGAAGCCAAGGATATGAATAAAATCACCTTGGACGAGCTTATTGGTAATCTCCAAACTTATGAGCTTAGAAGAAGCTCTCAACTGAAAGAGGAGACCAAGAGAGACTGAGGCCTTGCTCTAAAGGCTTTGGAAGAGAATGGTTCGGACCTTGATGAAGAAGAACTGGCCATGATCACCCAAAGATTCAAGAAGTTCTTCAAAAAGGTCAAAGAGAACAACAAAAAGAAGAACCTCAGCAAGCCCAGAAACAATGACCGGGAACAGTTCACTGGATGTTTCAAATGTGGTAAACATGATCACATTGTGAAAAACTGTCCACTGCTGAAAGAGGAACAAGAGCCCGAACAGTCCAGGAAACAAGGCAGGAAACAGGGTGGAAACAGTTTTGCCGAGCGCTTCTCAAGGGCAATGCTTGCGGCTTGGGGTGATTCTACCGAGGATGAGGAAGGGACTGAAGAGGAAGACGCTGCTGTAGCTCTTATGGCCAGAAGTGATTTTGACTCAGATGATGAGCCTCTGGACAGCTTAGCTCAACTTAAGGATAAGGTATGTGGTCTAAATAAAGCAAAACTTGAAGAGTTATTAGTTACTTTGATGGATGAGTATGATGCTATTAATTCTGAAAATTGCATGTTAAAGGATGCATGTTCTGAGTTAAAAAGGGATATTAGAGAATTAGAGCATGAAAACAAAATCCTTAAAAGTGAAAAAATTGAAATTGATATGGAGAACAGTGTTTTGCATGAAGACCTCAATAAGTTTAAAGAAACTTTAAGTATGAAAGAAGAAGCTTTTGCTATTGACCTCACTAAGATTGAAAATGAGTCCCTTGAACTGAAACAGAAGATTGAATCCTTGCTTATTGAGAACAGTAAATTACTTGAAAAATTAAAACAAGTAGAATCAGACCTTGCTGCAAACAAGCGCTGGAACAAGTCGTCACAGGCACTGAATTGGCTGAACACTCACTGTAACCAAGGCAAAAGAGGATTAGGCTTTGTGACTAAGCGCACCGTTTACCCTGTTAATAGAAAATATGTGGGATTACCTGAAAATATTGTGTGTTTTCATTGTGGTAAAATGGGACATTATCAGTATACTTGTCCTATAAGAAGGTATGCCATGGAAAAGAACTTGATTCATGTAAAATAAATATGGGTTAGAAAAGATGAGATTTGCACTTCTAAAAAAATGGGACCCAAGTAGATCTGGGTTCCCAAAACTAACCCCTAATTTATTTTGCAGGCTAAAGTGAGGGGAACAACCGAGCAAATAACTCAGCAAACAACCAATTGTGGTATGTGGATAGCAGTTGTTCACGGCATATAACTGGTGAAAAATCAAACTTCCTCTCACTTACAGCCTCTGATGGAGGGAGTGTGGCATTTGGAAACGGCAAATCAGGGACAATTGTCGGTATAGGTAAGATAGGTGAGTCACTCCCCAATTCAATTGACAATGTATATCTGGTGGATGGTTTACAACATAATCTACTCAGCGTGTCCCAACTGTGTGATAAAGATGACCTATTGGTGTTTTCTTCAAAACAATGCTTGGTTGTCAGTATCAACACAGGAGATATTGTGTTGAGGGGGAAGCGACACAAAAATGTGTATAAAGTAAGTATTCTCTCACTTCCCTAAAACAATCTGACTTGTTTAAGTGCTTTAAATAATGATGTTATGCTTTGGCACAAGAGACTAGGCCATGCAAGTCTCTTACTCTTGAATAAACTTGTTACTAAAGACCTAATAGTCGGCTTACCTTCCATCAAATTCAATGACGACAAGGTATGTGACGCTTGTGCCAGGGGTAAACAAGTCAAAACTTCTTTTAAGCTGAAAAACTGTGTTAGCACTACCCGACCTCTTGAGATGCTACATGTGGATTTGTGTGGCCCAATGAGGATCACAAGTCGAGGTGGGAAGAGGTATGTGCTTGTGATAGTAGATGATTACTCTCATTTCACATGGACCTTGTTTTTGGCCTCTAAAGATGAAACATTTGAAAAATATCTTGCGTTTCTTAAAAAGGTTAAAAAGAGAGTAGGACACTCATTAGTTTGCCTAAGGTCTGATCATAGTACAGAATTTGAAAATTCAAGCTTTATTGACTATTGTAATAAGCATGGTGTTAATCATAACTTTTCAACCCCAAGAACACCCCAGCAGAACGGGGTGGTAGAGCGAAAAAATCGTACTCTAGAAGACATGACTGGAACAATGCTTGTTGCTAGTGGTCTTCCTAGAAACTTTTGGGCCGAAGCCTTGAACACATCGTGTTACATTATAAATAGATGCATGATCAGACCCATTCTAAACAAAACTCCTTATGAGCTTCTCAAGGGTAGAAAACCCAATATTACGCACTTGAGAGTATTTGGTTGTAAATATTTTGTGCATAATAATGGGAAGGATGCCTTAGGAAAATTTGATCCAAGGAGTGATGAGGCGATATTTCTTGGTTACTCCTCACACAGTAAAGCATACAAAGTGTTTAATAAACAAACCTTGTGTGTTGAGGAGAGTGTGCATATGTTATTTGATGAAACTAACTCTCTTGTTGAGGTTGATGCACAGGATGTAGAGTTTGAAATGGGCCTAGTTAGAAAAGACTCATTGCTCACACATGAGATAGGTAAGAGTTCCGAGGGTGGAACAGAACCGGGAGCTGTTTCCTTGGAAGGAGGGCAAGGTCCGAATCAGATAGGGAGAAGCATTACTAAACCCAGTTTGGATCAAAACCAGCCTAAATCTTCCAGAACTGGCTCAGAAACAGGCTCCAGAACAGGCTCGGGAACAGTTCCTGAACCTGTTTCGCCGAGTATTCCAGCAAGAGTAGAAAGCGTGTCTGTAGACCCCCTTACTCCACGACCATGGAAGCACCAAAGTTCGCACCCCCTTGATCAAATTTTGTCTGACATTAATACAGGAGTGCAAACTAGATCCAAGCTTAAAAATTTCTGTGCTTTTTATGCTTCTCTCTAATATTAAGCCTAAAAATGTTAATGAAGCTCTTGCAAATTCAGATTGGGTTACAGCAATGCAAGAGGAGCTTCATCAGTTTGAAAGGAACAAGGTGTGGCATCTTGTACCTCAGCCGGAAGACAGATCAATCATTGACACCAAGTGGGTGTTCCGAAATAAGCTTGATGAGTTCGGAACAGTCACCAGGAACAAGGCCCGGCTGGTGGTTTAAGGGTACAACCAAGAAGAGGGCAGCCCGTTGATACTCCCATCTCTCCTTCAACCAGATTAGTAATGGATGATGGGAGTCCCTCAGTTGAGGAGAAATCCTGTAGGGGCATGATAGGGTCGCTTCTTTACCTAACTACTAGTAGACCTGATATTGTTTTCAGTATTGGTTTGTGTGCCCGTTTTCAGTCTAAGCCTAAAGAATCACATTTAAAGGCTGTTAAACGGATTCTTAGATATCTAAAACATACACCTGATTTGACTTTATGGTACCCTAGAGGATGCAACTTTGACCTTGTTGGATATGCTGATGCTGACTATGCAGGTTTCTTGGTTGATGGAAAAAGCACCTCAGGTATGGCTTATTTTCTTGGACCCTGTTTGGTATCTTGGGCAACCAAGAAACAACACTTAGTTGCCATATCCACAGCAGAAGCTGAATATATTGCAGCTGCTTTCTGTTGTGCTCAACTATTGTGGATAAGGCAACAACTCAAAGATTTTTGTGTTGACACGGGACGCATTCCCATATTTTGTGACAATACAAGTGCAATTAATATTTCTAAAAACCCTTGTCAACATAAAAGGACTAAACATATTGACATTCATCATCACTTTTTGAAGAGACAATGTTGAAAAAGGCTTGGTTTTAATGAATTTCTGTGCCACTAATAAACAAATTGCTGATATTTTCACCAAGGCACTGAATAGAGAGCAGTTTGAGAAGAACAGATTGGAACTGGGTCTAATTAAAATGACTTGAGAATGCTTAATTAACCCCCAATGCTTGTCTAGTTAAAGGCTTTTCAGGTCAAGCTTGTTAAAATTATTGATTGCAGTCAAACTTGGTGCTATATTTAGCACATGTGTGGAATACAGCTTGTTGACACTCGTTGAGGTATGATGATATTGCCCTTATTGTCCTATGTTACCGAACAACTGACCGCAGGAACAAGTACCAAGAACAGGTATGGCCACTGTTTGTCACTTTGTGTGAATCAGGTAGTTAATTTCGTTGTTGAGAATTTTTCTTGAAGCATGCGTGGCTGGGAGACTTAATGCTCCTCTTTTTCGGTTGAAAGCCAGTCGACCCTTTAGCTTCCTTGCCCGCTCACTTCACTCATCAGCCACTGAAAATCTCTCTCTCACCAAAACCCTAATCTCTCAAAACCCAAGCTTCTCTCCACCATCAATGGTGACCTCCGGTAGCAGTTCCTTCGCCTCTGAGAAACGCAGCACCACTACCTCTCAAGCTCCAGTCTCAAAGCGCGCGCACATGGCGTCTCCGCCAACGCCCGCCTCTCTGCCCTTGTCGGCGACTGCAGCACCAGTACAAATAAGAGGTACGGAATTCAATTCTCTACCCCCTTTGCCTATTTACTCTACAATTTTTGGTTTCTTGAAGCGTCTAGACTTGCGAACGGTGGGGATGAAATTGGGTGATGTTCCTCCTACATTTGGATGGAATTTGGTATTGTTCGACCCGAACGTGGAACCTACTGGGTCTAAGGGTGTTCTTGAAACAAATGCGGGTCAAGCTGTGTCTGATGATGTTCTTAAAGTAGACACGGCACGATCAGGGCCTGAACCTGTTCCTGAACTGGGTAAAGCCCGAACGGGGTCTGCACCTATTTTCTTTGACAGAATGGATGACCCGTCATTAATTTGGACCGAGTGGAAGACCTTGAAGAGACTAACAGTGATGGATCTGATTCAACTATAGAGGTTCTCCAACCGCAGCCCTTCCAGAAAACTAAACCGGCTGAATGGGGGCCTAGACGTCGGTTTAAAACCACCACTTCCAAACCTGTTTCCACACCTGTTCATAGACCTCGAACCCGCAGTTCTGGTTCACTCTCTGGTTCTTCTCAGCCAAAACAAGTACCTGGACCTTTTATTACAAAAGCCTCTGCCAAACCTACCAAAGAATCTACCCAATCTCCATCAGAAAAAACCCAGAACACCCAAACCAAAAGGAAAGCTGTTTCAGAACAAGTACCAGAACAGGTGCTTGAAACTGAGGAGATTGCTTCCAAACAGATGCCTGCCTCTGCTCCATCGGTAAAGCCTTCCTCAAAAAGAGCCTCATCAAAGAGAAAGGCTACTTTCCAACAGGTGCCCATAGAAGCAAAGCCTGAACCCAAATCCAAGAAAGTCAAAACAACCATGACCACAATAGCCAAAGTTGCCCATTTTCTCCAAAGGAGTGTGGTACGGGGCAAAATTGTAAAAGTTACTTATGTTCAGAATCAGGGTCTGGAGATGTTCTTGGATAAACTTACAGCCTAGGTTTGGTTAGACCTCTTTGCAAACACCCAGAGAGGGTGTTCAATACCTGATTTAGCAGAATTCTATGCCAACTGTGATGTCACCAATGGTGTGGTGACAAGTGTGGTTAATGGAAAAAGATTGCGGTTCAATGCTAAGGAATTGGGAGACATCCTAGGAGTTCCTGCTGAGGGCTTTGGGGTGTATATGAGGGAAAACAAGACAGTGCTCGGAGCTGAAAGATTGCTCAAATTGACTCAAAGGTTGAGTCAACAACCAGGGTTGAAAACACCCAGGTCAGTCAAGAAAGGGGAGATGACACCTTGTCACCAGTTGCTCTTCTGGTTTATCATCAAAAACATCATCCCCCGGGGCCAAGGGCGTAACCTTGCAGATGCAATGGATCAGTGCTTTGCCGATCTCCTGGACCGGGGAGAGCAGATCAATCTCCCAGCCATCATGATCAGTCATATCTCCCGCATTGCAAATACGGCTAGAGAACCTGACCTGGGTATGGCTTTCTTCTGACTTCAGTATTTGAGCACTTTGGGATTTCTTTACAGCAGAAGGTAGGGGTGCAAGTGACAGATGAGATAGGAAGCAGCACCTTGATCAGTTGTGGGTTCAAGCTTGCAAAGGGTGAGACTGCTGGTTCCAAACAGGGGCCTCAAACATCCTTTACCCCTGTTCCTGGTCCTTCCTCCAGTGAGCCTTCTGTTGATGCCTTGCTTCTGGACCAAAATCGATTGAAGACCGAGCTCACTGAGGCTAGAGCTGCCCTTGCTGAGGAGAAGGCTCTCAATACCAAGCGCCATGAGGCTCTCATGTCGATTCTTTCCGTCCTCACAGCCAAATTCTATTCTCCTCCACCCTGAATCAGCTCAACCCCCTGACCCTTCCCTGTTTAGTCTTCTTTTATTTTTCACCCTGTTCCCAACAACTGTTTCTCACTATCTGGTTGTGCTTTGTGACTGACAATGGTTTATGCTAATCTTGGTTGGATCTACTGTACTGCTGTGCCATGCTTGTCTTCTTGTTGTTATTTGTTTATGCATGACTCGGATGGCTAATATCATTATCGTACCATATACTTGAGTGTATCGTAGGTTGTTTTTTCCTCTATTACCCAAGTGGTGGTGACTACAAACACCCTGCTTCTCTTGTTTGACCTGATCACCCTTTGTCGATGATGTCAAAAGGGGGAAGATGGGCATGACCATGATCGTTTTAGTTTGACCTAACTTCAGTTGACTTCTCAAAACATAAAGGGGGAAGATGGGCATGACCATGATCATTTTAGCTTGACTGAAACTTGCTTTTATCTTTTATGTCAATATGATCATTTGGTTTGTCATCATCAAAAAGGGGGAAATTGTTGGGAAATTGTTGACCCCATCCTTATGTAATGTAAGGTTTTGATGATAACAAACACAAATGGAATATACACTTGAGTGTGTTGATCGAACAGGTTCCAAATACTGTTTGGAAAACTTTGAAATTGCTTGATTAACCATGGTCGAGAACAGGTCTTAAGAACAGTTCCTCAGAACAGCTGAATGGCAAAGAACTCAAAGCGCATCAGAGACATGAAGAACTCCAGGAACAGCTCAGGAAACAGTTCTGAGTAAACACCACAGCATTGAAGTAACAAGTCAAGATCCTATAGATGCTGTCCGGTTGATTCAACAAGAGTCTTGGTCTGTCATAGGTTTTATTTTCTTAGATTCTTGTTAATATGCCACTTGGAAGAACTCGATTCGACATTTACTTTGAATGATTTTTAAGAACACTGTCTCAGATCAGTTATGAGATCAGGGTTCAGACTGTTTTCAAGCCAAAATAATTTTTCACAGGTTTTTCTAAAATCTTGGGCTGACGGTTTTTGAAATTATTTGAGATATATTTTCTGTTATCATTAAACCCAGGATAAGTTATTTTTTGGCTTTGAAATATATTGTGGAGATTTTCAGCCTAACTTTTAGGGGGAATCTTTTACTAAATAAACCAAACTCCTATTTTTAGAATATGGTTAAAAAGATGAGAAAATTTTGGGATTTGGCTACTAAAATATTCATGGCTTTCCATAAATTTTGCTGCACAAAGATCTTGTCCTTGCGGCTTAAGCACACAAAGATCTTGTTGCCCTCTTCTATTTAAGGAACTCTTCCACCTCCACATAAAACACGGTTTTCAAAGAGTTTAACTTGCGAATCATATTTTCAGAAAAACCATCAAAGTGTGTGTGAAAATTGGGTCATCTTCCTTGGCATACTAGGAGCAAAATTGTACCTTACATCCGCTTATTTAGAAGCGCAAAAGTGAGGTGTATTTTTATTCTCTTCTTTCATCAAAGTGAGAGTTGAGTGTGTCTAAGCCTAGGGAGGCTTTGGACGTGTGTAATTTGTTTTGGGAAGACAATTACGTGAGTGTGTCTAAGTCAGGGAGACTCGAACGTAGTGTGTAACTAGTCTAAGGGTAGACAGTTACGTGTGTTGCAATTGTAACAGAGAAGGTTACCTTTGTAATGTGTTTAGCCCCCTTAGTGGAAGTGTGCGAAAAATCCTGGTTGGGCTCGAGGTGTTTCCACGTAAAAATCTTGTGTTCTCACTTTTCCACTTATTTCCGCTGCTTTACACTTTTTGAGCACTTTATAAACAGTCCGTCCAAACAAGTCCCAAGCTTGTTCCCAGAAACTGCGAAAATTTACCAACACAATTCACCCCCCTCTTGTGTTTGTGTACTCTCAAATCTAACAGTTAACAACTCATACCAACATATGATAAATTTCATCCATAGTCTCCTCTCTTTATTCCCTAATTTCTCTCCTTGGCTTGGGCTTTCTCTTTTTTAACACCTATTTACCTTTGTGATTCCATTACTTTTTTCAACAATGGTGTCATCAAGCTTAATGGATTCACACTTAACATTAATCACATTAGAATCCATAAAATCCCCAAGTGCATCATTTTCATCTAATGAGACAAAACTTTTTGGCTATTCAATTTTTTTAGCATTTTTATATTCAGAAGCGAAGCCAAAAAGATTTGTTAGGGGCCCCGCTAAATGCAATATACTCTTAAATATACTTTTAAAGCGAAATATGAGTGATGTCATTATACCTACAAAAATTTTGACCATATAGAGCCATTAAGTAAGACTAACAGTCTGATAAGTGCCAATAGAACATATCATTTTAGGGTCATTTTGATACATTTATAGGGGATTCATGAGTTTTATGCTTAGCTTACACGCTAAAATCTCATTTTACGCGTGAGTATAGTTCTTTGACGACTTTTACAGAATTTGAGACTTTTTTGATCAAGCATTCAATCTCAAAAGTCAAATATATGACTCACCACGGACGCCCCCAGTCACCATGCCTGTCAAGGAAAAAGAAGAACAAGAAAACACTGTCTGTGGCATGCCTAAAACTGTAGCATCTCTTCATTTGCTCGGCTTGTGTGGCTGAGAATTGACGGTGGTTGCTATATGAAGACATACTCGGCTACTTGAAGAAAAAAAAACCCTAGCCTATCTACTTTAGAAATCTCTTAAAGTTTTTTTTTTTTAAATTTTTGGGAGCAAAAAGAAGATTGGAAGGAAGATTGCTTGCATTTGGAGTCTTGAAGATTAAAGAAGTTGCCAAGAAACTTCATTGTTCCTAAGCTATTCTCTTCCCTTACTCTTTAAACTTAGTAGATTAGTTTAGTTTGGTTATTTTTCTTGATAGAGCTATTTTGTTTGTTGTAATCATCATAAGTAAGTAGTTTCTTTAGTCTTGTGATTTGATAGCCAAATTATGAATTTGGATCCGTAATCTTCACCAATATTATGCTTATTATATTCGGAATGTTTCAATCTATCTTGTAATAAGATTGCTGTGAGTAGTTTTAGCCAAATTAACTTGCAAAATATCAAATGCTTAGACGAAGTACTTAAAGGAGAAATCTGCTATTGGATTGGCAAGTATAGACTTAATATAGTTACTTTTGAGAGAAAGTTGCATGTTAAGAGGAAATTTGGCAACTTAGGTTCTTAATTTTAGACTAAATCAAGAACCCCTTTAAAAGAATGGTAGTATGTTTAGTTTAAATAGTTTAATTTGTTTTGAAAGAAAAGATTGGATATTATATGTTTGTCATCCTTTGATTCATCTAAATTAGAGTAAACATAGACATTATCTATTGGATTTAGTTTGTAGTTGGTGAAACAAATCCCAAGGTATTTTTAATTGACAGAATTCTCAAGTCAGTAACTAGCACTTCTTCTAGTGATAGATTAATTTATTTAGAATGTTTCCCGAACCAACTTATATTTGCTTAACATTTTAAAAGGATAAACTTAATAGATTGAGTTGATCTCTGTTGAATTGATGTTTTAACTAGACTACAATACCCATGCGCTTGCGGGCTTGTCACAGTCTCACCAAACAAATTATGAGACCATCTCTATTAAAAAATTACATTTTTTAGGAGGTTTAATTTATGGTATATGTTGCAATATTCTTAAAAAAAATCAATGCATAGAAAAATGATATTTATTAAACTTTAATTTGTAAAATCTAGCAAAATACCATGCAAAGCTATAAAAAATGATGATATTTAACGAAATTAGATAAACAAAAGACAGTATAAAAATAAAAATTTAATAAGAAGGTAATGTATAAATTTCATTTAGGAGTAGAGGGTAAATAAAGGGAACACATGGAAATGAGTTTGGTAATGTAGACGAAGGTTGGCAATGAAAAAAATTACAAAAAAGGAAAGAATGATACGAAATGAAAAAGAAAATCATATGCAATCAGAGAAGGGGAAAGCAAGGTCTAGGAGTGGGAACATAGTCATGCTAAAATGTCCCCAAACTTGGATCGGCTATATATCGCATGTTACGTATATAGCAACAAATGTCGATATCTACCGTGCCTCACCAGTGGCAGAGCAGTACGTTCCCAAGGTCCTTGAAGCTTGTTTCTAGTGGAAATTACAAGCATGGAGATTTGATCCGAGTGCTCGAGGTTGTAATAGTAGGGGGAAGATCAATAGGGTGGAGCATTGCCTCACAATCCAATCCATTGGGCCAAAATATCTACCCTGGAATAGACCCAGGCCTAGCGGTAAGCCTTTGGACCCTAGTAACAGGCTGTTAGGCATGGACCACTACAGGTAAACAATAAGGGTGGTAGATGTTTCACTACCGCCTGGACTCAGTAGCACAAAACTAAGGCTCATAGCACTGGCCTAGTGTTAATGACAGGTGCTAGCCCCGCTTTTTCCTGGCGGTTTAAGTCCGCTGAAAAGATCTCCGTAATTAGTTTCCCAATCCAAGTTATTAGGGAAGAAATATCTATTGAATCTATGTACCCTAGAGGGGTTCATTCAACTCCCTCTAATATAAAACAAGCCTCTCTTCCTCTCTAAAAGGACAATTAATAATTCTCTTATCCTCTTATTGTCGGAGAGGCCACCCTTCCTCTAGCTTACTTCTCTTTTCTCCCTCTTGCTTGTGAGATTGTCTTCTTGTAGGAAATCTTTCTTGTAAAAAGTAAAGGTCTCTCCTCTTATACTCTTCTTTCTAATTCATCTCCCCAAACACTAGAACCATCACCCTTTGCAAAATTATTTTTGGACTAGACTTCAGTATACCAAACAAAAGGTTTGATATTTTCAAATTTGTTCATGCTAAACTTGGATTTGGGTAATTCTCAAGGATTCGTAAATCAGACAACAATCGGTTTACCTTGATTTAGTTATTTCTTCACTATAATAATGATCTTTGCTTTATTTTCGCTTTGTATCAATTATAAACATTATGTATAATGACAAAAGTGGTCATAAAGTTTATTTCTTTTTCCTTTTGTTTCCTTACGATTGGCAGGCAAGTTAATATAATCTTAGCGATCACCATAAAGTCCACGTCCCTAATGCATAAGTCACTAAATAAGATAAATAGGCTTGAAACTTGGCAATTGTATGGAATTATTTAGAATCACTATTCTCTTTTGTAATCCTAGAAGAGATCATTGTTGAATATGCAATGTCAATGGGGATGTCAACTGGCGAAGTTAAGTCCCTATCATCTGTTGTACCTTCAACTCTGGACGTAGCTTTTGGATAGCAGGCTTGAAGTCAACTCTATCCAATTTGGGATCATAGGGACTGTTTTTCAAAAGTCTTTTGAAAGAATTTTTCATTTTTTCATAAAATATGGTGGCGACTATACTCAATATTACAAAGCTCAAATGTTCCTAAAATAAAACGGAAGGAAAATTGTCTATACTAGAGAGTAAGATTAGGGTCCTTAGGCTGTGGCACCTTCAATGGCCACTCCAATAGGGATGTCAAGAGGGTGAGACTTAAAAAAGTTAAAATTAGATAGTGACTACTAAAAATTTAAACAATGTCTTGTTAAGAATCTTGTATCACACTGGAGGTTTCATCAATGTTATAAAAGGCTTGGTCCCTTCCATTGTTTGCACAGGAACTCCATTTTTCCTTTAGCCCTAGAAACCCCTTAGACACATTTTTCAGGCCATTCTAGCAAGCATTTCCTTCAAGGGTTTTCCTACTTGTGAAATACTTCCTTAGTAACTTTTTGGAAGAACTGAACATCATATAAATCCGTCCCACAATTGGGAAGGAGACCATATCCCATGTGACAAGCCCGTTTTGACCAAAAGCCTAAGCCTACCTCAACCTTTGTCAAATCTAGGACCTATGATTATAAAACTATTATGTGCTTTCTTTTTGCATTATAGCTTGGTGACTAATCTTGCCTTTGTGGTTGTATTCGTGTTTAGTGACCTCCTTGGAAGAATCCCACCTAGGGAGGATCTTTGACCCTTTTTCTCCTTCCTTCCTATGTTAGTTTTACTCTTTTTCCTTTTTAGGGGACGGGATAATGGGATATTCCTTTGTTTCAGATTCTCCTTGTCTAGAGCCTTTTTTAAAATTTGTAACTCCACCTTTTCTTCCAAATCTTTATTCTTATCCCTCTCTCTTCGTTTTCTAGATTCCTTAGCACTTATGAAAGTAAGATCAGCCCATCTTAGAGGTGGTATAGTGCAGGAAGGCTTGTTAGGTCATCGAAACTAGTCCTTGAAGGGTCAAATCTAGTTTGGTCTATAACAATGTCTAAAAAGGCATATGGTCTTATTGCTAATGAGTTGTTGGCCCAATCAAAGGCTAAATTTGAAGCTAAATTAAAAGAGCAATAAGATGTAATATGTGAACAACAGAGAGTAATTACCAACCTTCTTAAAACTGGAGAAGAAAGTGACATCCATTTAGTTCATAATGGTTTAAACCCAGCTAAAAAAGGGGTTGAAAACCTTAAGCAACAACTCAGTACTTCTAACATATTTAAGAATCACCCAATGGAGACAACCCTATTCATGCCCTCCACTTAAGGAAAATTACCGCCTAAGTTTACCTTACCTGTTAGTCTTAAATTCACAGGCATAGGTTGCCCACTTCCTACTTAAGGAATTTCATCAAGATTATAAGCTTCAAAGGACTTGACAAAGAATGTTTCCCCCATATTTTCCTTTAAATTTGGGAGAAGATGTTGGGCATCGATATCACTTACTTGATCCATAACAAACTAATACATAGGAAAATATAATAAAAGAATTTCTAGCCTAATATGCATACATCCAAGATCTTAAACTACTCAAGCATGGTAAAAAGAGAGCTCCCTAGAGTATTTGGCCAAATGGAGAGCTAATGCAGCCTTAGTAATTAATGGGTCTGAATAAAAAGAACACATTTACGTGATCATTAAGAATTTGCAATCTAGTTACTTCCATCACATAAAATTCAAACTTCTTGGAACTTTTGACCAGCTAAAAGAATCTGACATGTTAATAGAAGAAGATATTCTACATAACTCAAAGCCTATTTATATTAGTAAGGCTCTTATAAAAAGACAAAGGCAGCGATGTCCTATAACATTAGAAATACGGAACACACAACAAAGACATCTAACTCTCTAACCTAAAAAGACTTGTTCTCCTTTGGCAAGTGAAATTAGCAAATGCCTTCAAAAAATTAGAAGTTAAGGCATCCTATACCCAATAAGCCTTTTTATAACCCTGTTGAAGGTGGAAGCCCGAACGAACGGGACCTAAATGCCTATTGCCATGATCATTGTGGTCATGGTCACCCAATTGTAATTTTAGGCCATTTAGAATGTATTCTAAGATAAGATTGACAATGAAGTCCTACCACTTCCTGAACTTAATAATCAAGCTAATCTGCTCAGCAATGTCCTACACATTAACATCAAATAAATAGAATTTAACCCAATTGAACTCATCACTCATGAGGTCAATGGTATTTGGGGTAACGATATATAAGACATCTGGATTGATCCAATCATCCTTGTGGAAAAAAAGCACAAGTCAAGTAGGATGGTCCCGTTCAAGAAGACAAAAGCTACTTCATCCGATTAAGGAGAATCTTTAAGCCACCATAACTTACATAGAGGAACCCACCACAGCTCCCTATTAATATTAACACAGAGAGATATAGGATCCACTCCTAAGGATGCTAAAAAAGACAAAGACTGACCTCATGATATGGCGGCTTTTCACATCCACTTTTAACCAAAAGTAAGCACATTGTAATGTCTTAACCAAAATGCCAATTCGATAATTAGACTCGAAGAGCTAGTGGGATTCTTCACAACTAAAAGATCCCCATTCACTGTAACTTTTGAAGACACTAGGATCTCCTACATGATTGAGTTAACTCTTTATATAACTGTCTTATAGACAAAAGTACATACCTATCATCTTAGTAGACAATGGGTCATCAATTAGTGTATGTCCACTCAACACGGGTAAGAAACTGGGTTAACAAAAGAAGATATGAATCCCTTTACCCTAGGCCTAAGATTCTATGATAACACACATCGTGCCGATATAAGAGCTATAACCCTCAACATTACTGGGGGGGGGATCGAAAGGTGACCTTGTAAGTAATCAGCATTCTTGTCGGCTTTAATCTACTACCACGACGACCATGGCCCCATGGCCAAAAAGTGGTGCCTTCCACCCTAAATCAAAAAGTAAAAAGGTAAGTAAAAGAGATGTAGTAACTATTAATGCTAATCCCATAGCAATAACCGTTGAAAAGAAAGCCTGCACCCTAATGGTAGAACATAGTAGGAAAGACTTAGCAATACAGGGTTTTACATCTAATGACAGAACTGTCATAGACTCGAAGGTTCTTACTGCCTTTAAGTTTGACCTACATGCAAATCTAAAAATCAATGCCATGATGTGGAATATAGGATACTTCCACAGCTTTTCACTTAAGATGGTAAATCTTAAATTAGAGGCTCAAAGCCTCATAAATTATGGACTTCTTTGGGTTGGGATTCAAAGCAACTCCTCCAGACCCTATCTTGCAATCCAACAAGAGAAATAAAGGCATGATCTTGCTAGCAAAAGGATTCATGACTATGTGTTCTTGCCTTATGCTTTGACTTTAAATAGATAATACATCCATGAAGGAAAGGTTAGCTGTTACTTTGGATTCTTTGAGCCACCATATGTGCCTTGCCTTAGGAAAACTATGCCAGGTTTTGAGATATTTTAAGATTAGACCTTCCCAGAAAGAGAGGCTACATCTCCTAATGAGAAGTCGATAACAGATTGGTTGGCTAACTAGACTAACAATGGATTGGGTTTACTCTTTGGACCAAAGGAGATCAAGCCACAAGGGTAGAACTCAGTTTTGGCCATCACCAGTGAAGGGTTTAACTTCACCGAGCTAACAACCAATAGAGCTCAAGAGTGATAATGCGACATCGCTTGCACTACACCAGATAGTTAGAAGGGAAGTAAAGCTTACCATTGAAGAAGAACCTAAGCTGCCCTTTAAGGTTCTTTTTGAGTCTAGTATTAAGTTCAAGTTTTATGATGTGTTGGAGGACTAGCCTCTCCCCATTTATGATTTCCACAAAAAAGACCCTAAGGTTGTTTTAATTGAAGACCCAAATGATGTATTCGAATTCACTGGCAATAATATGAATCTTTCCTACTATGATTTTGAGCATATTTTCGTTTGCAATAATAATAAAGGTGACTTTATTGAACAACTAATTAAAAGAACTAAAGTATAGGATAATAAAAACTCTAATTGTTGAAGAAATAACAACAATAAATCTAGGAATAAAGGAGGGACCAAAGGAACTAAAACTTGAAAAGTTACTAATCTGGAAGAACCAGAACAATTAACCCAATTATTGACTAAATTCAAAGATGTTTTTATAGGGTCCTATAAGGACATGATTGGAATAGACAGGAAAATTATTGAATACAAAATCCCTTTATACCCCAATTCTAAGTCAGTCAAAAAAATTAAGAAGAATAACACAGGAATGAGCTATTAAGATAAAAGAAGAAGTACAAAAAGCATTAGAAGAAAGATTTATTTGGGTCCTTAATTATCCTTAATGAGTCAGTGATATCATTTCAATACCCCAAAAAGATGAGAGGGTTAGAATGTATGTTGACTTTAGAGACCTAAACAAGGCGAGCGCAAAGGATGACTTCTCCTTACCCGACATAGACCTACTAATAGATCACATAATGGGACATTCACTTTTATCCTCTTTGGATGCGTATGGAGGATATAATCAAAACAACATGGCCATAGAAGAAAAAAATACTGCATTGATCACAGAATGGGCTACTTACTGTCATAATTTTTATGTCATTTGGTCTCATTAATGACGGAGCTACCAATTAAGGAACTGGGAAAACATTCTTCTTTGACATCATGCATAAAGAGGTGGAGGTCTACGTGGAAGTCCAAAACATGAAGCGACATGTCCTTGCTGTCAAGAAATCCTTTGAAAGGCTAGTGACATACAACATGTGTCTAAACCAAAAAAAAATGTACCTTTGGAATCACATCCAAAAAATCGTAATGTATGTAGTTAGCTCACAAGGAATAAAGGTGGATCCCTCCAAGATTAAGGCTATTATGGAAATGCCATCGCCATAGAACAAAAGGAAGATAAGAGGCTTTCAAGGTTGTGTACTATACATAAGTCGATCCATCTACAAATTGACCATGACTTGTGCATCCATTCAATGAAAACAGTAAAAGAGTAAGCAAACCAAATGGGATGCATACTACCAAGAAGCTTTCAATAAATAAAAGAATCATTGACTAAGCTATTAGTTCTGCAACCTCCAAATCCTACCTAACATTTGTTACAAGTTCTTACCTCCAACGACATAACTATGGAGGCAATGCTATGCCATCAGGATCAAGGGAAAAAACGTAATACATTACATAAGTAATAAATTTCTTACCTGTAAAACTCGATGCTTGGTAGCAAAGGAAATGCATCCAGTGCTAGTTTGAGCAACCAAGAAACTAATGCACTACTTAGGGCCTGTTCTATTTCGCGATATGATACAGCTGTAAGCTTTAAGAAAATGTAAGGAGCTGTAAGAAGCTGTCAAGAGTTGTAAGAAGATGTAAGGAGGTGTAAGAAGATGTAAGGAGCTGTAAGAAGCTGCAAGGAGCTATAAGGATAGATGTAAGGAGCTTTTGAATTATTAAAGAGTTGTACAGTATAATTTATGATAATTATGATATATTGATCATATTTACGACCAAAATTTGGTACCATTAGCAAACAAAATATTTCTTAATATAATTGAAATGAAATATGTTTGTTTTATAAAGAACGTTTTGAATGAGAAATAATAATATTAAAATAATAACTTATTGAATACATAACAATAAAATATATTAAACCCCATAAATTTATTCAAGAAAATTTCATGCACTTGAGGTGATTTTCTATATTTATATTAGCTTGATCCAATAAGCAAAGTATAACCAAAAAAAAAAAAAAAAACCAAGTTTTTTTAACAAAATCGATATAACTCTTAAAATAGAATCCTATTTTAAGGAGGCAATTTTATATGTAAATGTATGGTCAATATTGTTACCAAGAAATTTCATAAATAAGCCCTTGAAACATTATTTAGTAATGCTTAAAATACAAAAATTGTATTTTTGTATTAAATAACTAAAAATTAATTATTACCTTCCAAAATTTTAAAGAAAACAAAAGATGCCGGTGTTGCTCATCAATCACGTACATGTTAGAACACTTGGAACACCTTGGCTGTGGTATCATTTGACATGATGATCACTTAATTAAAAGTCGGTTGGGAGGGGAGTGCACATGATATGACAGTATTATGAGGTAGTATGCTTCAACCTAAGTTCAATTTTCCTCATCCCTCTTAAGGTACACGAGGATATGTTCTTAACATATTCCTTGATTATTCTCATTTGTCATATACAACTCTAATTAGTTCATATAATTGTTTAGAAAAATACTATCTGATTGACTTAGCATATCCAAATACTCTTAAATATTTAGCTTGATATATAGGAAAAGAAACTCGTCGTCATATCCCACAGTTTAGAAAATATATATGGTCCATCTAAAGGAGTGAAGAAATGGTTAAACCATGAGCACACATCTTTACGAATGAAAATGGAAAGAACTTTTGGAGTATTGAAGGGGAGATGGAAAATATTGGCCGACAGAATGCCGCAAATGAGACAGGAGCAGCAACTTCAGATAATTGTTTGTACTTTGCATAATTTTATTATTCAGCGTAACAAGTGCATATCAGTTTTAGCAAGGGAACCAAATTTGGAACGACCTCCAATGTTCAATTGTATAATGATAGTAACAAAATTGCCATGGATGAACTTAGAAATGAAATAGCTGTAATGCTTTTGTCGCATACGATTTGACAGTTTTCATATATGCTCTAGAATTAAACATGAACAAAAAGGTTTGTATTATAATTTTAAAAATATGATCACTTATTTCATCTATAATAACATATATTATTCATATCAAAACTCAAATATAATTTACGTCGTTATATTATGTTTTTATGTTTATGTAAATTTTGTATTCATAAGATATTTACAAATTTTGTATATTGGTAGCATAATTAAAAAAGTATACATGTTTTTATAATTAAAATAAATGAATGTTATAAAAAATCTATATGGGATGTAAGAAGATGTAAGGAGATGTAAGAAGATGTAAGAAGATGTAAGGATTATGTTAGGGATGTAAGGAGTTATAAGGAGATGTAAGAAGCTGTGAGAAGATGTAAGCTCGTAGCTATATCTTCAAAAACATGAAATAGAAAAGGGCCTTAACCACCACATTAAGGCAGTGGCAAAAATGGACCCGCTAAAGTATCTCTTTGAACAACCAACTCTTAATGGTGGGATCTCTAGATGGGTCATTTTATTATCTGAATATGACTTAAAAGTTAGTCATTTATAAAAATGGATAAAAGTTATAATTTCCATGGAATATAGGTAAATAAAATCATAATATGAGTAAATCAAATATTACTAAATACAAAAGTAAATGCTAACCAAATGGGTAAGTTTATAGTTTTTTTTTTCAAATAAACAAATAAATGATAATAATCCAAAACTTATTATACTAGACTTTGCGATTGACGTAAAAAGAGAATTATGACTACAACAAGAACAACAATAACAATTAAATAAAGACCTAATTCAAGTCTAAATAGTTTCTATAAACTTTCAATACTTCACTCAACCATGTTGCTCAAAAACATCCCTCACACTTGATCTTCAATCAACGTACACAAACAACACACAAATACACTAAATATGGCAGTCACTCAAAAATTCATAACGTAAAATACACAAATCCAAAATTCATGAAAAATTATAGGAAATTATACAATACTATATAGAACCTACAGTAAAATGTTTAAAATATTTTGTCCAGTTAGTAATTCTCAGAAATTAAAATGGTGGTCAAAAGCGTAAAAAATTCGAAAATTCTATTGTGACAATAATAATAAAAATGATAAATAATTGTGATTAGTAAGCCTCAGGAAAAAAGGAAAAAATGATTATGTAGATTTTTTAATAACCGACATTTCTAAAACC
Organism: Carnegiea gigantea; assembly: GCA_029747015.1. NCBI lineage: Eukaryota > Viridiplantae > Streptophyta > Magnoliopsida > Caryophyllales > Cactaceae > Carnegiea > Carnegiea gigantea. The sequence continues at coordinate 77,905 of JAKOGI010000914.1, read as the reverse complement.
CCCCTTCCCTTTTATTTCATTTGACATTTCATAGCCCCATTCTCTCCACAAAACATGAGCACCCTTCCTCTTCCCACAACCCTGCTCCGACTGCAGCTTGGCTGGCCAGCTGCTAGCTGCCAGTTGCTAGCCAGCAGCCGGTCGCTAACACTGCCGACCATGCCCCTCCTCCTCCTTACTTTTTCTTCTTGGTTCATGGGTAATTGCAAGGTAAATTTCAAGATTTTTCTTAATTGCTCTCAACATCTACCCATTTAATTTAGTTGATCAATTATACTATTTTAGCATTATATGAGTATGGTGGTGTTAATTTGTAGTTGTGATGATAAATTGTGTGGGCTAAAATAGCTAATTACTTGTGGGTATCCATGGAAGAGTGAGTTGAGCATGGGTGGTGGAATTCAGCCCATATGAGTTAATTATGTTGAAAGTTTAAGGGGATTTGTTGTGTTTTGTAAGAAATTATATATTGATTATGGATGTGTTGAGTACTTGCCATTGAAAAGATGAGAGAGGTGAGTAAAGACATGAGGTTGAGAAAAACAAAAGAGGTACCAAGGCTATATGCAGATCCAAAAAGAGGCAGACTTCAGGAATAAACTGACATGCATTAGCGCATTAACAAATTCTAATTTTTGGTGGATAGGTAGGGTAATGAGTTATCTTTTAATTACCTTTTGGAATCACTTAATTACAAGTTTTCTGGACAAAGTTATGGTCAATTTATTGAAACTGTACCAAAAAAAAAGGAGCTATGCATGTTTAAGCTTAATTTTAGAGGTCATATTGCAGCGGTTGTGTTCTGTATTGTGAATAAAAGTGTTGTGGGTGTTCTAAGCTTTTCATGTTGGGGTTTTAGTCTCAATTCAAGGTTGGGAGAAAAAGCTATGAAATTTCTATGGTAAACGTCAACTTGGCAATAAAATATTGTGAAGTGGTGAATTATAATTTTGGAGGGGTCATCTTTGCATAAATGGTGAACTAGTTCTTAATATGGAAATAGAGAAAGATCTAAAACATAGGAGCAGAGTGAGTTTGATGTCTAATTTAATCAAGTAGTGAAGATCATGGGTTATAATTAGTGTAAAGATGACTAAAAGTGTAGGCATTGGTTAAGAATATGATTGAAAGTGGAGTGAGGTTCTTTTGAGTTAGAAATGACATATTTTCTAGGAGTTAATAATAATGCTTTTCTCAATAATAATAATGATGGTAATAATATTAACAATAGTGGAGACAACAATATCAATGTTCATAAAAACAATAATAGCTTTAGCATTATTAGTAATAATAACAACGATTGGGGTATGGGTGGGGAGACAAAATTATTTTACATGGTTAAATAAGCAAGGATGAGTGCATTGGTATTTAAGAGAAATGACACGTGAACTGTGAATTAATTATTAACAATATAGCCAGCAAATTTTAGGTGAAACTTCACCAACCATTATAATACACATATTTGGAGCAGAAACAATGCCATTTTTGTTGTTGTCAAGCCATGAATAACTATTTTATAAAATGGGAGAGATCTTAGAAATTCCAAGTATGTTTACTACCTATACCCTTCAAAAGTTCACATGTTTTTCATACATATCAAAGTCTCACAATGTATAATTATTTAATTAATCATTTCTAAGTATTGCTTTACCACATAATCAAGTGGATTCATCAATTATCAATCATCAGGGCTTATGCCCTTCAATTCACCCGTGCGGCCTCAGGGGTTAGGCTATTCCATTGTCTTGGCAGGTGTACACCTATTCAATTATCGCAATATACATATAGCTCATCAGTTTGTAGTCCACTTTCAGATAATAATCGATAACAGTTTTATTATGATTCTCTTTCTCTCTGATTTTAAACTAAAATGAATTAAAATGTGGCCATTCAATGAAAAAATGAATTTATTTCTTTACTGTATAGGACTATGCATGTTGAGCTTTGGCTCATTATTTGAATGTTTGTATGTTTTATGTTTTAGGTTAACAAATTATGAAGTCCTTATTTGACAACACCAAAAGGGCAAGAGTACAGTGTTCACAGTGACACTTTAAGAAGTCATGGGTCGTCACAATGAGGGGTTGGCTACGAGTTCATGCGTAAGATGCATAATGAGGTTGCTTTTGTAAGTTTACCTTGCCCTTAGCCCTTAGTATTAGGTTGTAACACCACAGCCCACATATCCTTTCATTACCTCCTTTAATAATTATTAAGGCAACGGGAAGCATTATATAGCTAGGGCATTACCGCCGTCCCTTAGGGACAAGGCTATTCACAAGAACTAAAGGCGACTGGATGGTAGCCCATAGGGTATATTACATCAACAAGCTCGAGTTTAACTTATCATGGTATTATTACAAAGCTAAGTCACACAATGTTATAATTAATCCAAAATGAATTTACATTCGATGCAACATTTATCAGCAACCTAAAAGTAAAACATCTGCAAAATATTTAACCCGATCAAGGAAATTAACATCTGCTGCCCAGGCCGACATCTTTTGGGCTCATAGCTTCATTGGGTTCCCGCTTGATTGATGATTGTTTCTCCTTTCCTAAAATAGTTTGAAAACACCAAAACTATAAAAGCAACACATCTGCAAAATAGTTTGAAAACACCAATGAGCGCGCTCGCAACGTCCTTTGAGAAGCATTTGACTAAAAGAACAATTAGTAATTAATTCTTCAGCCTAGATTAGGGCCCTATATCTATGAGTAGAAGCCATGGTAACAACAATGAACTATGAATTTCCTATTTCACGGGAAGGGCCCAACAATGAATTCTGTTAGTAGATACTTATGAATGATGAATATGGCTTATTAAACAATGAACACTGGAATGGTCCTAAAGGTTCCAATGGCTGATAAAATTTTGCTAACATTCAATAACGTAAATTTACGTCTTCGAAGGGTACAAGCAATAATGTACCTGGAAAAGAGTTAGTTTCCCTGTTTTCTTTTCTTTTTGTGCAATCCGATTCATATCCTGTGTCCAGAGTCACTTGCTTTAGTAAATCTTTATTCATTGATGCCGACATATATATATATATATGTGTGTGTGTGTGTGTGTGTGTGTGTGTGTGTGTGTGTGTGTGTGTGTGTGTGTTAGTTATCACGATTTACAGGAAGAGGGCTAATATTACAAGCACTGATTCAGGAACGTCTTGTGCATCTTTTGTTTTTTTTAGTTGAATTACGATAAGTAATAGCAACATTCCTTTCCTTTCGCTCGCATTCACAAAGTTGATCCTTTTAGAATTTTGGGTCCTGTTCTTGATAGTTCCAACTTAATTAAGAGATTACCTAACCTTTCTAAGACACTTAGCTTAGTTACTTATAAACTTCGAGCCTCCAAATCTTTTAACTAACCCTCTTTTTTATTAATTAACTCGAGTAACCCTTGTACGAGCTCTCAGCTAACATGAGTACCACGGTAAGCTCCCTTTAACCTTTACTTAATCATATAGCCACTTTACATTATTATTGGCATGTATCGGCAATTTCTCCTTGAGATTTTCTTCCAAATACGCATTTCTTTTTGATTTCATAACTTGATTCACACAAACTTTTAGGAAATCATAACCTTTAATCTCCTCTCTTTTCCTTCCCTTTCTTACTATATCAAGAATTCATTTGCCCCTTTGTTTTCTATACTTGTAATTCCCCCAAATTAATGCCAAAATCTTATGGTTTACACAATTCTTTAATCAAGCATCTCTTTCTTATCCACTCCTAACCCCATTTTGTCAAAACTTTATCATAACCCTTCTGATTAGTTTAGCGCACTAACTTGTACTAACTTTATTTCCATAGCCTCTAACAATCTAAATTTTATCAACTCCATTCCCACCTCATCCAAACCATCTAACTCCAGTATCTTTCAAACAATTTAAATCCAACTTCGTTCAAACAACTAACTGCAACACCATTCAAATAATGGAAATCCAACTTCAATTCAAATAATGTAAATCCAACTTCATTCAAACAAATTAACTCCAACTTCATTCAAATAATCATCCAACTTGCTTAATTTATTAACACAAATAATCCAACATCATTCAAATAATCACCTAACTTGCTCAATTTATTAACACAAATAAAACATCATTTACTAAAATTATCCTAACAAATCTATAAGCTTGAACAAAATAAAAATGGAGCAACAGTGGTTTGGATTTTACCTTCGTGGCTATTGTGTGACGGTGATGGTGGCTGCAACTATAGAGGTGGGCGGCGTTGGGTGGCCGGTGCTGTGATTTCCTGATGGTAGCATCGAGTTTCAGGGTGGCTCAAGGCCCTGTTTCTATAGGGCAGGTCAGCCTAGAATAGAGAGAATGAGAAGGGGAGTGAGTGAGCGAGAGGGAGGAAGGCACGGCCGGCAGGTTCGACGACAACGGTGAGGGGCAGGCTCTGGTCGTCAGCCGATGTTTGGTGGTGGTCGGCTAGTTTAGAGAAAGGGGAGCAAACACAACATGTAGACGATGGGGGGTCATGGTGTGCTCTGCTCTTCAGCCCCTTTACAGAGACCCTCTCTCTATATTTTTGTTTTCTTTTGTTTTGGCTTTCCGTGGTTGCCTTTTTCAATCTCTTTGCTGTGTCAAGACACTTGGCTTTAGGAATACTTAATTAGTGTCATTCCCATTTCAAGGCACTTGGCTTCCTCTCATTTGTCATCCTCATTCTTAATTATTAAGAAAACATTTATGGCTCGGTAATTTCCCAGTATGGCTCGGATGGATAGTAATTTATTTTATTTCATTAACCTTTTATATTCGCAATATTATTTGTCATTTTACAACTATAAGAAAATTCTGTATTATCACATATTTATAAGACATGGGGCATTTCACAAAAAAATTGCGCGGTTCACTGCTTCGAATAACTATAATTATCTGCATAATGTCAGATGTGAAATTAATTTAAGCATGATTAACTATTGGTGCATTACATCCTCCTCCTTAAAGAAAGTTTCGTCCTCGATGCTTTTGGACATACCTCTCAAATAAATGTGGATAGTGATGCCTCATTTCATCCTCAGTTTCTCATGTAGCCTCTGAGGCTGCATGATGAGTTCATATGACTTTGACTAACGGTGTAGCCTTATTGCGCAATTGTTTTACCCTTTGATCCACTATCTTTATAGGTTGCTCTTCGTAGGTTAGCCCATCAGCCTCAACCTCCAAGGGTTCATATCCTATCGTATGTGCTGGATGATGTATATACTTCTGAAGTTAAGAAATATAGAACACATCATGCACATGTTGTAATTCGGGGGGCAGAGCTAAGTGATACACAGTGGGATTGATTTTCTCAACGATGTCATATGGTCCAACAAAGCGTGGACTTAATTTTCCTTTAACGTTGAACCTCCGTAGTCCCTTCATAGAAGAAACTTTCAAGAACACCTTCTCCTCTTCTTTGAACTCTAAAGGCTTTCGTCTTCGATTCCCATATACTTTCTACCTGTCCTTTGCTTTTTTCATGTTTTGTTGGATAACTTTGACCTTATCTACCATTTCTTGAATTATCTCTTGTCCCATAACTAGAATATCATCCAAGTCGTTCCAACAAACGGGCGTATAGAGTGCCTTAAAAGGAGTCATTTTAATTCTAGCTTGGTAACTATTAGTATTAGAAAATTCTACTAAAGGCAAATATTCTTCCCATTTCCCCTGAAAATCCAATACACAGGCCCATAGCATATCCTCGACCACCTGATTTACTCTTTCAGTCTGCCCATCTGTCTCAAGGTAGTAGGAGCTGCTAAACTGTAACTTTGTACCAAAGGTCTTCTGCAATGCTTTCCAGAACCTAGATTGAAATCTTGAGTTTCTATCTGAGATATTGTCCTAGGGTATACTATGTAACCGTATCACTTCTTTAACATAAATCTGTGCCAACTTGTCCACGTTCTAGGAATCATGTATTAATATGAAGTGAGCAGACTTGGTGAGTCTATCCACTATTACCCAAATGGCATTCTTCTTTGATGCAATCAAAGGTAATCCTATTATGAAATCCATGAAAATAGAGTCCCATTTCCATCTATGAATCTCTAATGGTCTTAATTCTCCCACGAGACGTTGGTGCTCAGCTTTGACATTTTGGCAGATAAGACATTTACTCACATATTCAGCTATGTCTCTTTTCATGTTATTAAAATATCATCAATGAAAATAACCACAAATTTGTCCAGATACGACGTAAATTCCTGACTCATCAAATCCATGAAGGTCGCGGGAGTATTAGTTAACCTAAATGGCATTACTGTAAATTCGTAAGAGCCATAACATGTCCTAAATGTTGTCTTCAGAATATCCTCAGGTTTGATTCTCAACTGATGGTACCCTGACCTAAGGTCAATCTTCAAAAAGACTCCCATTCTTTGTAATTAATCAAATAAAGCATGTGTCCTAGGCAAAAGGTACTTATTCTTTACAGTGATTTTGTTCACTTCTCTGTAGTCTATACACAATCTCAAAGTACCATTCTTTTTCTTCACAAAAATACCGGCGCTCCCCATAGGGATACGCTTGGTCTTATATAACCCTTTTGTAACAAATTTTCTAACTGCACCTTCAACTCTTTTAACTTGGTTGGAGCCATCCTTTATGGGGGTTTTGAGATAGGCCGCGCTCTAGGCTCTAATTCTATTTCAAAATCAATCTCCCTCCTAGGTGGTAACCTAGAGATTTCTTCCGAGAACACATCTGGGAACTCTTTGACACTGGAATATCCTCAAGTTTTACTTCTTCCTTCCTGTCTTCTGTGACACAAGATAGGTACACCACATATCCTTACCGAACCAATTTTCTCGCTATGATGAAGGATATCACCGGGTATTCAGTTCTACTATTGTCTCCCCAAAAATTTATTTTTCCTGCCCTTTTTCCTTTTAGGGACACACTTTATTTTTGACAATCAGTCTTTGCTCCATAGCTCAACAACCAATCCATTCCTAGGATTATATCAAATTCTGATAGGTATAATTGTATCAGATTACCTTCAAATTCTTCCTCATTTAGAATGACTGGACAATTCTGGTACTTAACGTTACATCTCACAATTCCTCAAGTTGGCATACTTACATCTAAATCTACAAGATGCTTATGTGCTTCCATCCCTATGCGAGATGCAGCTTTTGATGAAATAAAGGAATGTATAGCTCAGGAATCAAATAAAACAACAAAAGGTGCTGAATTGAAAGTAAGCGTACCAGTTACAAGGGTTCCTAAATCATTAGCCTACTTTTTGTTGATCACATACACTCTGCCCACTTGACTGCCAGTCGCAGGAGTAATACTCTTACCTTATTTAGAAGCTTGGGCATAATCCTTACCCAATGGAATAGGCCTAACAGGACAGTTGGCAAGCAAATGGTTGGGGTCTCCGCACCAAAAACAACAATTCATCCCCACACTACATTCCACAGTGTTGTGGTTCGTACGACCACATTTAGTGTAATGTTTTCCACAGAGACTAAGTCTTGAGGTCTTGGTTTGTGGGGCAGGTTTCTTGCTAGGAAATCCTCCAGCCCACATACCTCTGTCATCCCACCTTTTCCTAAGGTTGACTGGATTGGTTATTCTCAACTTATTTTTAACCCGCTCAATTTTAGCAGCATGTTCATAAAGTTCTTGATTAGTTTGTACAGGCTGTCCTGCTAATTGGTTCCAATACAAGGCGCTAGACCTTCCTCAAATCTTAACATCCTCATTCTGTCTGTGGCCACATATTCAGAGGCAAACCTCGAGAGTTCAGCAAAACAGCTGGCATACTCCATCACTGATAAATGACTCTGTCGCAGGGTTAAGAATTTGCTTTGCTTTTGCTTTTGTAAATGCATTGGATTAAACTTGGCGTGTAATGAATCGTTGAACTTACTCCAAGTGGCCTCAGAATTTTGAAAGGTGGGCTTAACCATTCTCCACCAAATGTTAGCCTATCCCATGAGATAAAAAGCTCCAATGTTTATGCATCCATTATCGGGGACTTCTACCACATTAAATATCTTCTCCATTTGTCTAACCCATTCTTCAAGTAACACTAGATCTTCCTTACCATTAGATGTTCTTAGATTTCATTTCACAACTCTATCAAAGAACTTACTTTTCTATTCATCCTTTCCAGATCCCGACCCCTTCAGCTTCTTTGTTACCTCGGCTATAATCTTGGCTATTAGTTTAGGATCCAGAGCATCTAACAGTCCCTTTTTCCCTTCAACATTCTTAATAATTAGGTGTCCACTAACAGATTCTTGGCTTCTTTGGGGGGTCACTGCCAGGATACTTTGATTGATGGAGTAAGTTGGCACATCTTTCTCAATATTCACTTGTAAATCATTCTGTAGAACATTGTTGTTTAGATTCGCCATTCTGTTACACATATACAAACATATTAGCTCTCAGTGATCCATTTCCTCGCAGTTATGTGCTTATTCTTTCTCGTTATCAATATTAATTATGTCCAACTCTTCTCGTTTTACCCTTGGTTGTTCTTAATTTGCCCAAGCTAGCCCAACAGGTATCCCTAACTATGCCATTGCATTTGATCATTCCATTTTTCCCTTTTCATTGGTAATTTCATCTGCCTATAGTTTGGAAATTTCTATACTTATATACATAGAACTTGCACTCTTTATTAGATTATCCACTACATATGTCTCACATATAACCACAACACAAGTTATATACATATAGACACTACCAACACATATTGCATGAGCCCATCGAAAGTATGATCTTCAAGGTGGCTACACAAAAAAAAGCCCACTTCCGTTGCAAAATGAGTGGGTGAGGTTAGGTTACCACTACACTAACCTTACAACCTAAGATTTTGCCCCCTGCTAGGGTTAGTTGCCAGCTGACTATCTTACATGTTGACATTTTAACAGAACTACTAACGGTTTCATCATTTCAACTACCTCTTGCACCCCATTACCCTCCTCGTTTTCTTTTCCAGTTCCACCCTCTTGGTTGGTAATCTGGGTCGCTACTGTTACTTGTCTTCGACTCTGAACTCCAAGAATCCTTATAAGAACTTATCTCTATGACCTTTGGGGACTCAGGAATATCGATCACGCTCATCACACTGTTCGAATTACGAGAATCATTGTCATTTTCCTCTCCCTAGATGTCATATCTATCATTCCCTGCCCAGATATTTGATATGTTAGTGCCATAGTCCTCATTATCAATAAGGGGTTTGGGGCAAGTGGCAGTGGGGGAGGCAAATCTCCTCCCTGGGGAGGTCCTGGGATTGGTGGGGGATCCTGCGGGTTCTCGGGAGGTACTTCATCAGGGGGCCCATGTCCCGCCATCTTTCATTAACACAAAACCCTTGTTAATTCCCATAATATGTATATATATATATATATATATATATATATATATATATATATAATATATATATATATATATATATATATATATATATACACACACACACATATATATATATATATATATATATATATATATATATATGTATGTATATGATGTGTGTGTGTGTGTGTATAATATATATATGTATATGTGTGTGTGTATATATATATATATATGTATGCATATGTGTGTGTGTATATATATATATACATATTATATATATATATAATATATATATATATATATATATATATATATATATATATGGGGTTAGAAGGGGAGTAGGTTTCCGAAAGGTGCGTTTAGCGTCTTGGAATATTGGGTCACTTATTGGCAAGCCGATGGAATTAGTTAAGGCTCTGCATAGACGTAGGATTAGCATGGCCTATGTTCAAGAGACTAAGTGGGTGGGGGCTAATGCTAGAGAAGTCGATGGGTATAAGTTGCGGTATTCAGGGGCAAATAGGGCTAGGAATGGAGTTGCTATTTTGGTTGATAAGGAATTCGTTGACTCAGTTGTTCGAGTGAGGAGTAAGAGCGATCGAATTATGGCTATTACGTTAGTGGTGGGATCAGAAGTCCTAAATGTGATTAGTATTTATACATCTCAAACAGGTTTGGTGGAGGATATTAAAAAGGAATTTTGGGAGAATTTGGAAATGGTCATTCACGACGTACCTCAAAGCGAGAAACTTTTCATAGGAGAAGAGTTTAATGGTCATATTGGTGTGGATTCAGAAGGGTATGATACTGCTCATGGAGGTTACGGTTATGGGGAGAGAAATAATGGAGGAGTTTCTATTCTGGACTTTGCAGTTGCCTATGACTTATTGGTGGTAAACTCTTATTTTAAGAAGAAGAAGCACCACTTGGTGACCTTTAAGACAGGTTCCATAAAGACTCAAATTGATTACTTTCTGATTAGGGCGAATAATAGGAGGTTATGTAAGGATTGCAAGATGATGCCAAGTGAGTATTTAGAAACTCAGCATACGTTATTAGTGCTAGATGTGGAGTTCAAAGGTTCAAAGTGGAAGACGAGGAGTATTGGGGACACTAGAGTTAAATAGTGGAATCTTACTAAGGACAACGCTATGAAGCTATCAGAGAGGATTACTACAGAAGGAACTGGGAAGAAGGTAGAGGATGGACATATGAATGTGAGACGCAATGGCAGAATGTATTAGAAGGCCGGCTAAGGAAGTTCTAGGTAGATCTAGGAGAGGTGGTAGCAAAATGAAGGGAGCCTGGTGGTAGAATGTCCAGGCAAAGGAGAAAGTTAAGGAAAAAAAAGAGGCATACACTACTTTCATGAGTAGTGAAATAGATGAAGAGAAAGAGATTAGTACAGTTAGGTATAAAGCAACTAAAAAGGTAGCCAAGAAAGCTGTTGCTATAACTAAAAGCATAGCATATGATAGGTTATATCAAAAACTGGGGACCAAGGAAGGTGAGAAGGAAGTCTTTAAGCTAGCAACAGCTAGGTGATGAAGAACTAGGGATTTGGGTGAGGTGAGGTACATCAAAGATGAAAATGGTAATGTGCTGTTTAAGGAGGCAGAAATCAAGGAGAGATGGCAAATGTACTTTCCCAAACTTCTCAATGGTGAAGTCTCGGAAGATTGTCAAAGTAGGGAACGAGAGAGTAGTGAATGGCAACTTGATCACCAGTTGTATGAACCTATTAGCAAAGACGAGGTTAAAGAGACCCTAACGAAGGTGCCCAATGGAAAGCTAAAGGGACGAGACCAGATTCCGATGGAAGTGTGGAAGTGTTTGGGTGAAGAGGGATTAAAATGGCTGATAGAGCTTTTCAATGTTATTTTTAGGACTAGTAAGATGCCCAGAGAATGGAGGCGTAGTACATTCATCCCATTGTACAAGAACAAAGGTGACATTCAAGACTGTAATAATGATAGAGGCATAAAGTTGCTCAGTCACACTATAAAGTTATGGGAGAGGGTCATTGAGAGAAGGTTGCAGAAGGATATTTTGATATCAGAGAAACAATTTGGCTTTATGCCTGGCAGGTTGACCACAGAGGCGATTTATCTCATTAGAAGACTCATGGGATTATGCAAAGATAGAAAGGTAGATCTTCATATGGTGTTCATAGACTTGAAAAAAGCGTATGATCGAGTTTCGCGTGAAGTGTTATGGAGATGCATGGAAAACAAAAGAGTGTCACTTGCATATATTCGAGTTATTAAGGATATGTACGAGGGAGGTAGAATGAGTGTTAGGATGCTAGGAGGAGTTACCAATGACTTCTATGTTGGTATGGACCTACATCATGGTTCCGCTTTAAGCCCTTTTCTTTTCACTCTAGCAATAGATGAACTTATAAAAAGGATTCAACATGAGTTACCTTGGTGTGTTATTCGCAGATGATATTGTTCTTATTAATGCGACCAGAGAGCGAGTTAATGGCAAGCTGGAGTGATAGAGACATACATTGAGGTCTAGAGAGTTTAAAATAAGTAGATCAAAAATTAAATACCTACATTGTTGTTTTAGTGGAAGGGAAGATGCAGGGGGATAAGTCACCATTGATGTGATGACAATATCTAAGGTCGAGAAGTTTAAATATTTACGCACAATCATCCATCAGAAAGGGGATATTGACGAAAACATTAATCAGCGCATAAAAGTGGGTTGGTAAAAATGGAAGTGCGCTTCAGGTGTGCTGTGTGATAAGAGAATGCCGGTAAGATTAAAAGGTAAGATTTATCGTATTGTAGTTAAACCTGCGATGTTGTATGGATCGGAGTGTTAGCCTATAAAAAGGTACATGTTTAAAGGTTGATGGTAGCAGAGATGAGGATGATCAAATGGATGTATGGTTACATGAGAAGGGATAAAATTAGGAATGGAGTAATTAAAAACTTAGTTAAAGTGGCTCCCATCGAAGATAAGATGAGAGAAATAAGACTTAGATGATTTGTCCATGTGAAAAGGAGTGGGGATGCTCCAGTGAGGAGATGTGGGAGGATTAACATTCCCAAAGCTACAAGAGGTAGGGAACGACCTAAGAAGAGTTTGGCCTATATGATTAGAAAGGACTTGAAGGTTGTAGGGTTGACGGAGGACATGGCTCAACATAGGAGTCTATGACGGGATAAGATTGTGGTCTTAGATCATAGAGAGATAGCCTCGTAGTTGGCATTCGCTTACAGCAGCGTAAGTTTGGTGGTGTTCTTTTCATAGGTCGAGTTTGTATACAGGTAATACATACATTTTGGAAGAGACATTTATTTGCATACCTCTATTTGTTGAGGCACAGTACCTTACCATCTCCTTTATTATGTTGTATTTGTGTTTTTATAGTTATTATCACCTGATCTATTAGTATTTTTTAGTTCATTCCCTACTGCTCATCTTTAGTCTTTTTTCTATATAATGTTTTTCACAAAATCCTTATTTTATAAAAGATTTTTACAGAATCCTATTTTGTGGGGCTCTTGGAATCAGGCTCTCTACGGGCAGTGATGCTGGTAGAGGTAAGGTTGCCTACATCTGGATCTTCCCAGATCCCGTAAAAGTAGAACTCACACTGGGAGGTATTGTTGTTTATATATATATATATATATATATATATATATATATATATATATATATATATATATATATGTATATATATTCCATGAGCGTCCACACACAACAAAAACATACCTGCCTACATTCATTTTACCATAATTCACATCCATACATTATCCCTAAAGTTTAAAATCCTATTCCTTGCTCAAGCGACGAGGCTATTACTAACCTCACATCCCTTCTCTATACATCCTTAAGGCACCTTAACGAGATAACGAAAGTGGCTAATCAAGCTAATGTCCACAATCGTGCTCTGATACCACTTTTGTAACACCCCAGCCCATATATCCTTTCATTACTTGCTTTAATAAGTACTAAGGTAATGGGAAGCATTATGCAGCTAGTGCATTACCGCCATTCCTAGAGCTATAAAATGGGTCGGGTGGGGTCAACCCATTTAATAAACGGGTCAATTTCGTGTCGACCTTAAAAATAGATTAGATTTGCTCAAAACTGAAAAATAACAAGGTTTCGCACTAAATCGGTTCAGTTCGGGTCAGGTTCGTCTTTCTCTCAGTAAATTTGGGTCGGGTTTAGGTCAGGTTATCATGTCGAGTCAGACTTTTACAGCCCTAGTCGTTCATTAGGGAGAAGGCTATTCACGAGAACTAAAGGCGGCTGGACAGTAGCCCACAGGGTGTATTACATCAACAAGCTCGAGTTTAACTTATCACTGTATTATTACGAAGCTAAGTCACACAATGCTATACTTAATGCAAAATGAATTTACATACGATGCAACATTGATCAGCAACCTAAATGTAACACATCTGCAAAATATTTAACCAGATCAGGGAAATTAACATACGCTGCCTAGGCCTATGTCTTCTGGGCCCTTAGCTTCTTGGGCTCTCGCTTGATTGCCGATCGTTTCTCCTTCCCTACAGCAGTTTGAAAACACCAAAACCATAAAAAAAATGAGCAATGCCTCAATACGTTATCCAATACAGTTAAACGGGCTTTTGTAAGAGTCAGTGAGCGCACGCGCAACGTAAAAATTATGTTTACAAACATCCTTTGAGAAGGATTTGACTAAATGAATGGTTAGTAATTAATTCTTTGGCCTGGATCAGGGCTCTATGTCTATGAGTAGCAGCCATGGCAATAAGAATGAACTATAAATTTTCCGTTTAACGGGAAGGGCCCAACAATGAATTTTGCTAGTAGATACTTATCAACGATGAACATGGCTTCTTAAACAATGAACAATGGAATGGTAAAAAAGGTTCCAATAGCCGAATAAAATTTTGCTAACATTAAATAACATAAATTTACGTCTTTGAAGGGTACAAGTAATAAGTACCTGGAAAAGAGTTAGTTTTCCCTTTTTCTTTTCTTTTTGTGCGATTAAATTCAAATCCTGTGTCTGGAGTCACTTACTCAAGTAAATCTTTATTCATTGATGCCGATATATGTATATTTTTAGTTATTGCAATTTACAGGAAGAAGGGCTAAGATTACAGGCTCTTATTCGAGAACGTCTTGTGGGTCTTTCCTTTTTTTTGGTTGAATTACGATAAGTAATAGCAATATTCCTTTCCTTTCCCTCACATTCACGAAGTTGATCCTTTTAGATAGGGCCAGACTAGAAGAGCACCGAAACATTCAGTTGACCTCCTATTGTCTTGCGTCTCCCCGGGAAGCATACCAAGCTCATATTGAAAATTTTGTGAACTTTGGGATTCCCCATTATTTTATGAGAATGACTTTAATCTAGATTTTCGCTGAAGACATGTAGATAAACTTAATGCTTGGGCATGACAATGTTTGAATGTTTGGGTATAGCAATGTGCAAGACATGACAAAGGAATGCTTTTTATAAGTTCCTATGTGATTAATTTAGAACCAAATTACATCCAACTTTCTCGACGGACAAATTGGATTATGTTGCAACACCTTTGTGTATAAATAGACATTGTAAGGGCATATATGTTTGAGGGCCCATCACTAATATGTGATTTGCAGTAGTAATTCATTGTAATGAAGTATGTGATGACACTCCAATAGCTCATGGCATGCTATTTGACATTATATGTGTGGCATGTGGCAAGATGAGGTTATCACACAAAGGAACTGTTACCATCAAGTTGTTTTAAGATTACGTGAACCTAGTTATCATAAGCTAGATACATATATAAGTTATTATATCTTAAGCATGTAGTACAACTACATATGTATTGGATGTTAATTACGAGTGAATATTATGATTCTAGTCCATTTACTAAGGTATTAAGAGGAGACATGTCGTACCTGAGGTATCACTTAGGGTAATGAGTCTCTTAGGGATTTTCAAAGCATATAGAAAAAAAGGACGCTGTAGAAACTTAAGATTAGGTGATGTATTTGAGGACGTTATTTACTCATTATGAGATTAAAATAGGCTATAAGATCACATGAGAACTACTAAACAATGGACTTGATGGCAAAATGCTCATTGGGGGAATCCAAATATATTCGTTGAGGAAGATTTGACTTTATAAGGTATGAAATGTTGAATAAGTTATTGAACTTCGTAAGGACTAGGGAAAACAACAAAAGAAGAAACAGGGAAGAATAAATGAAAGCTTGGGCTTTAGTTATTCATCCGCTAAGGGTAGAAGACCTCATATTATCGTGATCTTAGAAGCATAGCGATGCCTCATGGAATGGAAAACATAACAACTAATTTAGGAAGGAAATGAACTACTAATATGATGGAATTATTAGAGTAACAAGGGCAATGATTGATATCCTCAATTATATTCACTTTACCATGAGCCTCAAGCTCTATAGGTGAAATCTAAGGGAAAGAACTCAAGGAAGCAATATATATATGTACATGTATTCTATACTTTTGCATATCATACTCTAAGGGAATTCAGGGGGCTTATAATTTATATTCTAGGCCATGAGTGGATATAATTGGTGATTATAGTTTGGGGTAGTAAGTGAGGAATGGAGAAGTAGAATAAAGATGTAATTTTTATCTTACCTAAATTTGATATTTGACCATAAGCTTCCTACAGCCCCTTTGTTAAGGAATCCCTATTGTGAGCTAGTATTGCATAGGCTACATAGGGCCATATTTGGCGACTCCACAAGTGCCCTATTCAAGAATGCGTCACCTCTACTCAGTCCCAGATATAGCTGTAGTGTTATAGAGCAAGAAGGATATAGGGAGCTCTTAAGTTAAAGTTGAGAAACTTAGGCAACTTCTTTTAAACATTTTAAACTCAGGCAATCATAGTTATCTAAATCTCCGTATCAATTTAAAAGAGCCTATAACCACAAAAAAACCCCTGAATCACCCCTTATAGGGTGTGCATCATTGTATATTTCGTAGTCCTTTACCTAGAACTTTTGACCTCTTTTCAACTACAGCTTGATCTCAGCCGTGATTAGACCCTATTCCAGCACAATCTGACCCATAGTTCATGTTTGAATCTTATTGACTTATCGTTTCTAAGATTTCCTAGTTATCCAAGCAATAACTTGATGAATATCCTTCCAACCATTGAATGGTTTCATGACATTAATCTTTTATGGAATCCTAATCATTGGTTGGCGCATTATTGTCTTGCATTGATTAATCATCTTTGCTCAAGTTGATTTTGGGATCCTTCTTTCTCTACTAATTGGGGCTTATCCTATTTATGACAAATCTTGATTCTTATTATTCTCTTTTGCCAGCATTTTGGAATCCAGTATGTGTACCCAAGATTGTTCCCTAAAACTTTGAGAATTGTCATTTGAATAAGCAAGTGAACAAAGTCTTTCCTTCCATTTAGTAGCTACACCTCTTTAGTTCTTTCCATAGTGAGCTATCATATGATCTTCTAAGTACTACCTTGGGTTTACTTGGTAGTTCTTCGTATGTGGTAATAGCTTGTTTTCCCCATTGTTGATACTCTTACAACCCTTTTTATCTTATGACCTTGATCCTTCAATTTTACTGTCACGACCTCGTGAATATGTTAGAAACCCTCATGACTCACTCTTCTTGTAATCACCAAACCTATATGTATGTCTTTCTATGATTGATAGAAGAGACCATTGAAAAAGTCCCGTTTGGCATAATTGGGCCCTTTTTGCTTCAGATTCCTACCTCAATCCAAGGAAAAAATGGTATCGTTTTCACTTCAATTCTTGGTGACGAATGAGAGTTTGGATGTTGTAACCCTAGTGACTCCTAAAAAGAGAAACCTTATATCGATAGATAAATCTCTAGTTTGATCGTGAGTTAATTCCTTATACAATCTATTCTTTGTAGACACCGATATTGCCATGCGCTAAACATTTGATCATAATTAAACTATGTATTTTTATTATTCGTCTGGCATTCAAACTAATATCAATTACTCTTTTCCAATGTAATTAATGTTTAAAACCCTTTTGTTCACACTACCCTCATTTCTTGAGCTCACGCTTACATTCATTTCTAGTTAATAATTTACTTCTCATTCAATCCTCTCAACTTGCTTGTTAGCATCACTCCTGTG
This sequence comes from Carnegiea gigantea, assembly GCA_029747015.1. NCBI lineage: Eukaryota > Viridiplantae > Streptophyta > Magnoliopsida > Caryophyllales > Cactaceae > Carnegiea > Carnegiea gigantea. Next base: position 60,444 of record JAKOGI010000914.1, on the reverse strand, counting down.
CAGTAACATCTCTTATTAGTTCTGAACATTTGCTCACAAGATCTTAATTGATATATGTACCTTAACAATTAGAGCTTGTCTAATGTAGTAATGCTATTTTTTTCACATTTCACATACTAGTATGATTTGCCTTATTCCTAATAGTTGTTTCATTCCAACGTTATTTAATTTCCATGTTTCATTTCAATCCCTTAGAGTTTTGTGGTTCTCAAAATGTTCGTACCTCCTTTCTATCATGATTGACCATGTTTCTGAAACTTTTCATTAAATAAGGGGTATGTTCTTAATCGACTAAATGGTTCCCCCTTTTATTTTATTCCTTTTCATTTTGGATGCCCTAATCTTGTTATATCCAACAACGACATAATTTGATCTATAATTTAACCTTTTAATTACCCATCCTGTTTAAAATGATATGGAGTGCTCATCATTATTATTCATATGGCTCAAGAAGTGTCGACTACTCATTGGTTTCCCTTGTGATGAACACTTGTGAACTTTGATACTTATGACCTTCTACTTTTTTTTAAAATTTCTTGACAAACTCACAACCACCTCTATCAAACCCTCCTTTATGTATCATTTATGATATTGCTTACCATTCCTTCCTTCTTATTATTGGATATGTTCATCTTAAATGTCGAATTGAAACCTGGAGGAGACCTTTGACTAACCATATGAGGGGAGGTTATGTAATTAAGCAAGATAGAGCTTAAAGACTTAATACAAAATATCTGATCAATGCCAACCCAAAAGGAACCACGGACTTGAAATGCAACATGACATTGAACCTTAGTATATAATCAATCATTCATTCCTTTGGTCATGCAATACAACTGAGGACATAAAATACGGACCTTTTAATGAGAGCATACTCTCAACCAATGCCTAGATGTATTGGAGCAAGTTATAAGTAAACATTAATTATAAGGTTGAAGCTAACCCAGTGGTTTTATATTCGTTCTACCAATAGAATTCGAGTACGTGCAGAGTGTTTCTTATATTTTACACCCGAATGCCCAAACTCAAATTATGTCATAAATAAGGCAACAGAGATGGCTAAGGACTTGGGGTATGAGAAGGCATATGGGAGATTGATATTGATGTAAAGAGCACATATCCACACTTATTCAGATATTAATCAGGTAACTCTTTTAAAGTCACAAGTTTCAAGGACAAAACTTATTTTAAGGGGAGAAGATTGTCATAGCCCAAACCTAAGTTATGTTAATTACTGTGGTTAATCTCCATTTACATTAATAAAGCTAAGCACCGCATTTCAATTCGGCATTCATATAATTTATGCAGTTGCAAGTTGAGATGACAAAATGACCTCGAAATAACAATAAATCATGCTCGGTGCAACATCATTCAAAACTTCTAAGGAAATAAAAGTTAGTGATTTATAAAAATGGATAAAATTTATAATTTCCATGGAGTATATGTGAATAAAATCATCACGTAAATAAATAAAATATTAATAAATACAAAAGTAAATGCTAACGAAATGGGTAAGTTTATAGTTGTTTTTTTCAAATAAACAAATAAATGATAATAATTCAAAACTTATTATAGTAGACTTTGTGATGGACATAAAAAGACAACTCCGTCTACAACAAGAATAGCAATAATAATCAAATCAAGACTTGATTCGACTCTAAATAGTGTCCACAAATTTTTAATACTGCACTTAACTATGTTATTATTTAAAATGCTCAAAAACATTCCTCACACACTTGATCCTCAATCAACGTACAGAAACAACCCACAAATACACTAAACATGGCGGTTTTACTCAAAATTCATAACTTAAAATATACACATATTCATGAAAAATTACAGAAAATCATAAAATACTATACAGAACCTATAGTAACATTTTTAGAATTTTTTGTTCAGCCAGTAATTGTCAGAAATTAAAATGGTGCTTAAAAGTGCGAAAAATTCAAAAATTCTATAGTCACAATAATAATAAAAATGATAAATAATTATAATGCTAATAGTAAACCTCAAGGGAAAAAAAGGAAAAGAAAGCTTATCTAGATTTTTTTAATAACCTAGATTTCTAAAAACCCCCCTTTTATTTCATTTGACATCTCATACCCCCATTCTGCCACAAAACATGAACATGCCTCCTCCTCCCATAGCCCAGCTCCGGCTGCATCTTAGCCAACTAGCTGCTAGCCACCAATCACCGTCTAGTCGTCGGCATCGCCAGCTACGTCCCCTTTGCGCCTTACTTTTTCTTCTTGGTTAATGAGTAATTGCACGGTAAGGTTCAATATATTCCTTAATTGATCTCACCATCTACCTTTTTAATTTAGTTGATAAATTGTACTCTTTTACCATTAGATGAGTAAGACGATGTTAATTTGTAGTTGTGATGATAAATTGCGTGGGCCAAAATAGCTAATTAATTGTGGGTATCCACGGAAGAGTGAGTTGAGCATAGGTGGTGGAATTCAGCCTATATCAGTTAATCATGTTGAAGTTTAAGGCGATTTGTTGTGTTTTGAAAGAAATTAGAGATTGATTATGGATGTGTTGAATACTTGACATTGAAGAGATGAAAGACGTGAATAAAGACTTGAGGTTGAGAAAAATAAATCAGGTACCAAGGCTGTGAGCATATCCAAAACTAGGGTAGACTTAAGGAACAAATTGGCACATATTGGCACATTTAAAAATTGTAATTTTTGGGGGATAGTTAGGGAAATAAGTTATCTTTCAATTATCTTTGAAATCACGTAATTCTGAGTTTTGTGGACAAAGTTATGACCAGTTTACTGAGACCGTGTAGAAAAAACTAGGAGTTGTGCACGGTTTGGTTGAACCTCAATTTTAGACATCATGTCGTGGAGGTTGTGTTCTGCGTTGTGATTAAAAGTATTGTGGGACTTCCTAAGCTTTCCATATTGGGTTTTCAAGTCTCAATTTAAGGCCAGAAGAAAAGTCTACGAAATTTCTAAGATAAACCTGAACACGGTAATAAAATATTGTGAAGTGGTGAATTATAATTTTGGAGAGGCCATCTTTGTATAAATGGTGAACTAATTCTTAATATGGAAACAGAGAAGGATCTAAAACTTTGGAGCATAAGTGACTTTGATGTCCAATTTAATCAAGTTGTGAAGATGATGGGTTATAATTAGAGTAAAGATGACTGAAGGTGTAGGTATTGCTCGAGAATAAAACTGAAAGTGGAGTGACGTTCTTTTGGGTTAAAAATGACATATTTTCTTGGAGTTAATAATAACGCCTTTCTCAACAATAATAATGATGGTAATAATTTTAACAATAGTGGAGACAATAATAATGTTCATAAAAACAATAATAGCATTAGCACTATTAGTATTAATAACAACGATTGGGGTATAAATGGAGAACAAAATTATTTTGCATGGTTAAATAAGTGAGGATGAGTGCCTTGGTAATTAAGAGAAATGACAAGGTGAATTGTGAATTAATTAGTAACAATAAAACCAGCAAATATTATGTGAAACTTTACTAACCAATAAACTATATATTTGGAGAAGAAATGAGGCCATGTTCGTTGTTGTCAAGCTATGAATAACTATTTTATAAAATGAGAGAGATTTTAAAAATTCCAGGCACGTTTATTGCCTATACACGTCAAAAGTTCACATTTTTTTTTTTATAAATATCAACGTCTCACAATGTATAATTATTTAATTAATCATTTTCAAGTATTGCTTTACCACGTAATCAAGTGGACCCACTAATTATCATCATCGGGGTGTAATGTTAGAAGCTAATTTGTCGTATTTTACGTGCCTCTTTCACCCAATTTTAGCTCCTTCGATAATATAATCTCTAGGATTTGTTCTCATTTTATTTATTTTTATAGGTAATAAGATCAACCAAGCAAGTGCCGCAAAAAGGAGCAAAAAGGAACAAAAAAAGAAGACAAAGTAATGCGTGATGGGGGGCCCGTCGACTGCACGACAGCCAGTTGCGCCCCAGCTAGAAGCAACAACCAACCAGGAGTAGGCGACTGCCATCGCCCCCTAGTAGTTGTGCGCCGTTTTGTTCTCGCCAGCTGATTTCTATAAAAGGGACTTGCTTCAGGACTTTTGGAGGGTGGATCTCTTTCTCTTGGGCAATGTTTAGGCTAGGTTTTAGGCTAGTTTAGAAAAGAAAACCCCTAATAGGGGGAATTAGACTGTGTAGATTAGACTGTATTTTGTGGATTTGGATTCAAGCCTTGGATTTCATGTTCATCCAATCAAGCATAAGTTTTCTTCTCTTCTCTTTCTCTCTTTTTCATATGTTGTTCTTGTTTATGTTTTGTTAGTTTAACGCTAATGTTTGATTTTGTTTAGTCAAATGTTTAGTCTTTGTTGTTAATCTATGTTTAACTTGCTTGACTAGCTTAGTTTAGTTTCTTTTGCTCTCCCCCATTGCTCATGTTTATTTGCTTATTTGTTAGCCTAGGTTTAGTTAAGTTTAATTTTGCTTTTGTGATGATTAGAGATTAGTTTGGTTGGATTGGATTGTGATTAGCCTCTTGATGGCTACTTAGTCTAGGATTAGGCCTAACCACAAACAACTTATGTCTAGAACTAAGAGTTTTTCTCATGCCGGCCAAGTGTTCAATAAAATTCTTAAGAGAGCTTTTATCTATATTTTCGGGTGATTGGCTTATGGCAAGAAGCGATGTCAATTAGCTAGTGTGGGCGAGGGAATACCCGGGTTTAAGACATGAGAATAATCTCGATCCCAACTAGGTCTGAGGGTTGCTAATTTTGTGGCCTAATTGTGCTAACCCCATGAAAATAGGTGGTTAGACTAATTAGACCAGCTCATGACTCTTGAGAGAGGGCTTGGGTGGTCTTTGAAGGTGCAACCGACCATCTCTTCTTTTTTTTTTAAGGTCCCGTAGGTTAGGAGTCATTTTAACCATTTAGTTCATCAATTAGTTAAATCATAGTCTCAAGCCACCTCTTTTGCTTCTATTAGTGTAGTTTAGCTTTGTTTCCATTTCCTTCCATCTTGACCTATATTTATTTGCTTTAGCTAATCCCAGTACTTGAAACCCAATTTCCAGTGGATGATACCCCGAGTACTCGATGGTAAACCTCGCACTTGAGGTTACAAATATTAAAATTTGAATTCTTCCTATCAAGTTTTTGGCGCTATTGTCGGGGATTTGGTGTTTTCTAATATCAGGGTTTATGTGAGCATTCGAGGCTAGGCCTTTAGAAAATCTAAAAAAATTTTTAAAAATCAATAATTTGAAAAAATAAATCAAAATGGCTATTTTCTATTTCCCTCAATTTGAGCATGAACCTTTTTGACAATATTTGTCTAGATTGAATGACCATCGTGCTCAATATGTGCATTTCACGTATGAAAAAATAGGAAATATATAATGTTGTGCTTAAGGGAATGACATTTGAGACTCGAGCCACCCTTGAGTCCATATGTCATGGTGGTATGTGCTCTTTAGACGTTGATAATATGTGAGATTCATTTGGGTCTTTGGCTTGGTGTGAATGGCACCATGAGATTGCTAGTGTGTCCTTTGTATGCCCTTCCCCCATTTCCTATGATTTGCACACCTATTCTCCTCTTGTGTGCTCTTATTGTCAATCTTTTGACAATGGTGTGAATTTTTATCCCTATTATGATATCTCTGATGCATGCTATGCTAGACTTAATGTCGTAATAGAGATAATGATTAAGCGATGAGTGTTTTGTTGGTAAGATGAGGGAGTGTGGCCGATTGCATGAGACTGACCCTAGTCCATCTTCTCCTAGACTTGAGGTTAGTCTCTATAATGATTATGTGTCTTTTCTTCCTCTAGTGCCTACTTTTATAATTGGGTCATCTTTGACCAGCCTAGAGGAAGTGATTGATCCTCCCTTAACATCTTTACCATTAGTCGCTCCATTCTTGTCTAGCACACCTAGAAACACCACTGAGGGTGTCTTACGCTTCCTTTCTTCTCCCCTCCCTTTAGCTCAGTGCACAGGTTAGAGATGGGTAAGTCTCTTAGGTGTGATGCTAGTTGTGGAGAGGATGATTCGCTAGATTGATCGGGCAGTATTGCATTGCTAGAGCTTTCTTTTGAGGAGTATTATAGTGATAACGTGAGGGTTGGTGCCACTCCTAATGTTAAGCATATTGACCCTATTTGCACCAAATCACTTAGTTTAGTCCCCATTTCATACCCCTTCCTTCCCACCACTCCCTTTCATTTGCATGCATTTCGAGAGTCCCTAGGTGACATTAGAGGGTATAATCCCTCCTTGGATCCTTATTGTACGTACCTAGGGGACTTACCTAGGAAAGTCATGTGGACTACTTTCTTTGATCATGCTTTTGATTTTTCTATGCCATTTGATAAGTTGAAGAAGGCACTAACTCTATTTGCTACATCTTTACTAGTGTTTTCTTACTTACATCACTCTGAGATGCATTCAAAGGCACATGACAAGCTCTTATGAGCTTTGACAGCATCTGTGTTAATGCCGTGAGTCCTGAGCGATGATGAAGAGTGGCTGATACTTCTCAGGCCTCCACACCACCATCCCAGGGAGACATAGCTCGGGTACAATCAGTACCCGACCTGGTATAATTGTTCTTACTCTTCTCCTTTATTTTTATTTTCTTTCTTTTTCTTTTTGTTTAGTTGTGGATATTAGGTTGTGTGTAGTTGTGGACATTAGGTTGTGCTTTTTTGTTAGTGATCAACTTTGTGGTGAAACTTGGGATATTGTGGAGAGATTGATGGCCATGATCACCTTTGTTTGTTTTAGTGCATATTTGTGTTTTTTGATTGGTAGTGTTGTTGGATTTGTATATATTCAGTTTTGGTGGTGTTAATTTTGCATATATGTGTGGTCTTGTTGTTAATTGGGTGAGATTGTGTTTTCGGGGAAGTGTGCCAGCTTGTGTGTATGTGTGTAGGTCCAGTGTTCTTGTGTGATTTCGTTTTCTTTGTTTTTGTGTGTTTTTGTGGTGACAGTGACTTCTCGGCTCCCAATGAGGATACTGTGAGATTTAGGCATGGGGTTGGGAAGTCACACACCCTTTTGTTGTGTACATTTTTGTGAAACTTTTTAAATTTTTTAATTTTTTGTATAGTTTTTCTTCTTGGCTTTGGGGAGCTTTTATGCCGTTGTGATTGATTTTTAATCTTTGACAACTTGGTTGCTAGCTTGTATATAGGTCGAATATGCATGATGGAACACTTGTCTGCAATGTCATCTCCAGTCTCTCATAATAACCCCATTTCACATGTGTAGTTTTGTGCCTACCTTGTATGCTTAATCATTGACTTTTGGTGTTAGTTATTGAAATTTGAGTTTGAGGGCATTCTATTTGGATAATTGACTTCCAGTTTTGGCTTCATTATGAAAAAGGAAAAAAAAGAGAAAAACAAGAAGTGTAAAAGTAAGTTAAACTCCAGTACCTCTATTTGGGCTTGAATAAGTGCTTTGCACATCCACATAAAACCCCTAAATAGGGAAGAAGGACGAATATGTGCTAAGTTGTTCCTGCAGGAGTTCAACCCCCTAATAAGCCAAGAACCAACCCATCCAGGCGAAGGAGCATAAGGAGAAAAGCGAAAAAAAAAAAGAAGAAAATGGAAAAAAGGAGCAAAAAAATAAAGGAAGTTATAAGCCAAGTGGAGATGGACTTTTACTCAGTTTTAGCCTAGCATTAGGATTCAATGCACATTGCACTTAGTACTAAGGTGTACAAATCGTGTCGTTGTATTGCGTGGGGTGAAAAATCAGAGCCAGGGTGCCTGTATAGCCTATGTGTTCTTGAATGTATATTTTGCTTGTATATGGCTTGGTAGCTAGTTTGCTAAGGCGATAAAATCAGTCTAGATGTGTACATATTTTCCCCTTTGCCTTGTATATATATGTTTTGTTTTGAAAAATTCAAAAATACTTCAAAGATTTTGTGGGTATATCTTTTGCAAATCCTTACGAGACCTCACTTGGGCACTTGGGGGAATCAAGGGGTTTAAAGGGCTTGTTGCATATACTAAATGCAACTGTGATTTCTACGAAAGTGAGTTAGCTTTCTAGGCTAGATTTTATTTTGTTTTGCTCAAGGAAAAGTAAAAGATAAGTGTGGCGGTATTTGCTAGGCGCTAGTTTGTCATATTTTATGTGTATCTTTCATCCAAGTTTAGCTCATACAATAATACAATCTCTAGGATTTTTGCTCGTTTTGTTTACTTTTATAGGTAATGAGATCAACCAAGCAAGTGTCGCGAAAAAGGTGTAAAAAGGAACAAAAGAAGAAGACAAAGTAACGTGCGACAAGGGACCGGTCGACTGTACGACATCCAGTCGCGCCTCAGCCGTAGAAGCCGCTAACCAAGAGCTGGCGACGGCCGGCCGGTTGTTGACGGTGATGGTTGGTCGTTAACCAAGCGACCGCCGTTGCCCCCTGGTAGTCGCATGCTGTTTTGTTCTCCCCGACTCGATTTCTATAAAAGGGGCTTACTTCATCTAATCAAGAATAAGTTTTCTTCTCTTCTCTTTCTCTCTTTTTCATATGTTGTTCTCGTTTATATTTTGTTAGTTTAATGCTAGTGTTTGATTTTGTTTAGTCAAATGTTTAGTCTTTATTGTTAATCTATGTTTAATTTGCTTGACTAGATTAGTTTAGTTTCTTTCTCTCTCCTCTATAGTTCACGTTTGCTTGCTTGTTTGTTAGCCTAGGTTTAGTTAGGTTTAATTGTGTTTTTGTGATGATTAGCGGTTAGTTTGGTTGGCTTGGATTGTGATTAGCCTCTTGATGGCTACTTAGTCTAGGATTAGGTCTAACCACATCCAACTTATGCCTAGAACTAGGAGTTTTCTCTCATGCCCACTAAGTGTTTGATGAAATGCTTGAGAGAGCTTTCATTTATATTTTTGGGCGATTGACTTATGCTGAGAGGTGAGGTCAATTAGCTAGTGTGGGAAAGGGGATAGCTGGGTTCGAGACATGAAAATGGTTCCAATCCCAGCTAGGTCTGAGGGTTGTTAATTTTGTGGTCTAATTGGGCTAACCCCATGAAAATAGGTAGTTAGACTAATTAGATCAACTCATAACCCTTGAGAGAGGGCTTGGGTGATATTTAAAGGTGCAACCGACCATCTTTTGTTTTTAGTTAAGGTCAAGTAGAATAGTCTCAAGCCACCTCTTTTGCTTTTATTAGTTTAGTTTTGCTTCCTTTCCATTTCCTTGCTTCTGGGCCTATGAGTCGCTCTAGCTAATCCTGATACTTGAAACCCAACTCCCAGTGGACGATACCCTGAGGACTCGACGATAAACCTTGCACTTGGGGTTACAAATATTAAAATTTGCATTCTTCCTATTACGTACGCTCTTCAATCCACCCGCACGGCCTCAAATCAAGCTATTGGATCGGCATGATAGATATACACCTATTCAATGATTGCAATATACATATGAGCTTATCATTTTGGATTCCACTTTTTGATAATAATCGGTAACAATTTTATTATGACTCTTTCCCTCCCCCTTATTTTGAACTAAAATGAATTGAAATGCGGTCGATCAATGAAAAAAATGAATTTATTTATTTACTATATAGGAGTATGCATGTTGAGCTCTGACTCATTGTTCAAATATTTTTATGTTTTATGTTTTAGGTTAACAAGTTGTGAAGTCCTTATTTGACAACGCCAAAAGGGTAAGAGGACAATTATTTTTTTGTTTTATGTTTTATGTTTTATGTTTTAGGTTGAGGAGATCATAGTGACACTTCGAGAAGTCGTGGGTCGTCATAATATAAGCTACATTGTTGCTAGACCTTCAACAAGGGTGAGGATGTCTGAATTGTGTACCATTTGGTTTCCATGTAAGTTAGAACATGATCTGGCACAGATGTTAATTAAGTCAGCTAAGTCTTATCCTTCTAGGATGGTGTTAATGTCCTAACATTGACGCTTTCATTGTACCAACCACTAGTGGTTAGTTAATTAAAACTAATCATGTGATTAAAAGTTGGGTCATTACACCCAACTTGGTTGGCTAACATCGTCCTATTCGGAAAAAAATGGTCAACTTCGCATATGTGTAGACTTTAGAGACTTAAACAATTCATGCCCCAAGGATAATTTTCCGATACCAACCATTGAGCTCTTTATAGATGCCACTATAGGTTTGGAGCTTTATCTTTCATGGATGGCCTCTCGAGGTACAATCAGATCAAGATGGACCCTAAAGATGAGGATTTAACTAACTTCCGGACACCACAAGGCATATATTGCTATACGATAATACCATTTGGTTTGAAAAATGCCGAGCCACCAATCAGTGAGCCATAACAATCATTTTTCATGAATTCCTCCACAACATAGTTGAATTCTATGTTGATGATTTGCTTATAAGACAAAAGATAGAGAAAATCATCCACATGAGCTGAGAAAGGTCTTCAAAAAATTGTGCATACATTAACTCAAAATGAGCCCCTTAGAATGTTTAGAGGAGAAAATTTGCCGTGCTTTAGTCTTCTCCATTCAAAAGTTAAGGCAGTAGCTCTTGTCCCATCATATCACTGTAATCTTAAGGGCAGATCCATTACAATATATCTTGCCTAAGGTTGTGCTATAAAGGAGATTAGCTAAATGGGTTATGCTTTTGGCCTCTTTTGACATCAAGTTCATAGATTAAAAGATAATAAAAGGGATAAATCATAGCTGATTTGCTAGCATCACATACATGTCCAGATAATGAGGAATAGGCAGATGATTTGCCCGATGATGAAGTTGTGCTTATTGAGACAAAATCATGGCATTTATATTTTGATGGTGCATCAACGACTCAAAATTGTATTTGTCAGACCATCAGGAGGACTTATCCCTTATTCATTCTCTCTCCTCGAGATCTGTTCCAATAATGTGGCTGAATATGAGGCACTCATCATCGACCTCAAGTTGCCCATTGAAATGTGCATTCACCATTTTGAGGTACTTAGCGATTCCCAGTTAATTATCCGATAAATAAATGGTCAGTACGAAGTAAACAATGCCAAATTAGTTCCCCTTGCCTTAAGGGTAAAGTGTCTTGTGAACCAATTTCCTTAGGTAGAAGTCAACCATGTGTCGAGGTCAGAAAATGATAAGGTAGATGCCTTAGCGAAGTTGGCTGCTTCACTAATACTCCCTGATGAAAGAGAAATTCAAATAACTATTGAGGATGGTCACTTGTTGGCCTCAACCTCGGATTGTTTTGACGAAACAGAAGAAACAAATGTGGTCTTAGTTCTTGCAGTTGAACAAGAATGAGATTGGAGATAACCTCTCATTGAGTACATTCAGTATGACATCTTACCCACTAACCCAAAGAAAAGGGTAGATGTAAAACAACAAGCACTAAGGTTTACGTTTAAAAATGACACTTCATATCGAAAAGCTTTCGATGGGGTGTTACTTAGATGCTTGTTAAGGGAGGAAGTTGTATATGTCTTAAATGAAGTTCATGTATTGGGTATGAGGTGCTCATTAAGTAGGTCCAAAACTTGCTGATTAAATTAAAATGTTGAGCTATTACTAGCCAATCTTAGTTTAAGATGCAAAAAAGTTTGCCAAGACATGTCAAGCACGTCAAATACGTGGTGATTTCACCCATCAACCACAACAAGTACTGCACCCAAGCATATTATCATGGCTCTTTCATACATGGGGCATAGATGTCATGGGATCTTTCAAGCCATCCACTTCCCATGGACATGTATTCACTTCAGCAGCCACAAATTATTCCTCAAAGTGGGCTGAGGGATTACATGTAAAAGAACTGGGGGCAAAGCAAGTCACTGAATTTATCAAGGCCAATCTAATTTGTAGATATGGAGTCCCATACAAGATTATTTCAAATAGTGCTCTCTATTTTGAAAATCAAGTGATGATAAGACTTGCAGAGAAGTACTAGTTCCTATGCAATTTCTTGTCAAGCTACAATCCATCTTCAAATGGCCAAGTTAAAGCATTCAATAAAGTACTTTATAAGATTCTAAAGAACATGGTCTCAAGATTAAGGAATGATTGACATGAATGACTGCCAAAAGCTTTATGGGCTCATCAAACTACGATTCAGACGGTAGCTGGTTGTATGCCGTACGACTTGTTTATTGGTTCAGAAGTTGTGCTATCTCTTGAGGTACAATTGTCTTTCCTAAGAGTGGCTATGCAATTTGCTAATCTAGATGAAAATACTCAAGCAATATTGGTTGAATTTGAAGCATTCGATGAGCGTTGGGTAATGGCTTAACAAAGGCTTGAAATTTACTAAGCTTAAATCGCTAGTGCATTTAATAGATGAGTTATGTTTCACTCATTTTTTGTAGGTGATTTGGTCATAACAATAAGGAGGCCTATTAGCATTAATTAAAAGACACAAGGAAAATTTGAATACAAATGAGAGGGCCCATATGTGATCACCAAGGTCTTCTGTAAAGGCGCATATAAGCTCTCAAATCATGATTGACAAATTGTATATGCTTATGTCAACAGAAAATTTGTAAAGAATTTCTCTACTTGAAGTTTCAGAATAGTTGAGTTACAATGAACTACAGAAGGCTTGATCTCTCAAAAAGGGGGTACGTGGGAAATATGGATTCATGATTGACCCAGCCATAAAAATAAATAAACTCCATTTCTAAGAGAAAAAAAAAATTTCCTTCCCTAAACAAAGAAAAAGAAAAAGAATTACTCTACCTAAAAAGGGGAAAAGAGAGGTATATGTTCCCTACTGCGAGGAAGGGTAAAGGTAAGAATGGGGATGTCAAAATATAATTTTTGGTAATAGTGTAGTGGAGTTAAAAAAGATTTAAAAAATCCAATGTTGCCTCCATTTCTACAAAAGAAGTTCATACTACTCTGCATCCTTTTCCTTGACTGCATAAAGAGCACATGTATAAGCTTTAATGAAGTCAACATCTTTAGTCAAAGCAAAATCCCAAATGTTGTACTAAAACTTAGCATAGGATACGAGGTCAGACATGGACTGTCTCTAAAAGGTGACTTGTTGGACTCTGATGTTGTAACAGCTTTTAATGCAGTTAGCTTCCAACTTCCACTAAATTTGCAGTACAAATACGTATCCATTGCGAAACGGAGGTAAGCAAGAAAAGTTGTTCAACATGAAATCAAACCTTGCACATGTTCCATATTTTTAACACGCACAATGTTTGTGGGCAACTATTGAATGTAAAATTTTGATAATTTGAATTTTATCAAAATCGACTATCAAAATCAGACTTATAAACTCAAATACAAGCCTATCACAAAAAAGGGGATCCAAGTTTTATGGCTGTAAATTAAAATAGGGTTTGAAGAATTAGACCCTTTGATAAATTCAATTGAAGGAGAACAAAATAAAAAAATAAAAATATTATCATATTGGTCTTTTTGCATCAATCTCCATACACAAAAAAGTTGGAAATAAAAACTTAATTAATCAATATAACAGTAAAGGATGTATCATGTGATTCCCATGTTTTGATCAGAAAAGCGTTGATACATTAGTTGCTTTGTTTCTCAGTACATTGCAGTTAATATATAAGAAGCTGGGGAACGAAAAAATAAACGCACATATAAAATATAAATGAGAGTTCAGTTGTGGTAGTTGTTCACGTTCTCCACTAAAAATGCAATATGGGCACGAATAGAGAGGCTTTAACTAGTCATCTCTTTCATTATAAAAGGAAGAAAGAGTGTCTGACAGACAAAGGGGAGATCAATTAAATAAAAAACAAGGAGTTGGAAAAGAACACAGAGGGCGGTGAAGAAGATGGCCTGAACGACTAAGGAGACTAGCAGAAGGGAAGACAATAGAAATTGAAGGTACCAAGGTCCTCCAATTAGAATTCTCAGTTATCACTTCTTGCTTATAATTCACCAAAGAATTGCCATGCTTTATCACCCTTTATCTCTTATGTCCATATCTCCATGGATGTTTACCTTAGCACCAATGCATCCAACAACAACGACCTCAACGACTTTCAATAGTAGCCACTAAATTCTGGCTCTATTGCACATTCAACCAAAACTGAACCTTCTGAGATTGATGACAAATCTGATTCTTCGGAATCTAATGCATTTCGATCCCTAAAACATTTAGATCCTTTGGGCTCCTAGGTCATGCCAGACCCATGAAGACAAATGATCCTGTCGGATCTTGGGCCCTGCTACACCCATAAACCAAAGGATCCTGTCGAATCCCAGGGTCTATCGTACCCCTAACACACACCAAAAAAAAGGAGGGGTGAGAATGTAAGAATAGAGACATACACATCAAATGCTCATGATTAGATTTTGGTAATTTGATTGTATTGATTTAGCAAAAGCCACAAAGACTAAAACGGATAAGTTCTGCCAAAAAAAAAAATCTCTTTATTAGGTGTGAAAAATTATAACCACTAGCTTTAGGGATGAATTATAATGTCAGAGCAACTAAATTTGATGGCTTACAATGTCAATGAAAATTGAATAGGAATGAAGTTTGAGTTTTGTTTCAATGAATGTTGAAGGAGGAATTTTTGAGGGGTTTATTTTTAGGAGCATTAAAAGCAAATTAGAGGCCTATGAACTTAAAAATAAAAATTGATGAAATAGGTATCCATATGTGCATTAGACAAATTGGAGATTAATTGCTGTGTCCTAATGTTGTTCATGGACACTCAAATACAAGAAATCGAGTACTGACTAAGTGCAATATTATTTCGATCAAAAAAGAAGCATGAGAGCTCCTTGGCCTAGCATTTACTAAATTTTGGCCCTTGTCATTTTACAAATTAAATCACTCGAATAAAGTCGAGTATATAGCAAAGTGAAATCACATAATACAAGGGGGATAATGATGATCACATTCTTTTACTGATATATTATCATTCAATTTATTACCACAACACCTCTCAGTATGCGTCTAGCTTTTGCAAGGTTCGAAGAGATCTAAATGTGGTCAACCTTACTTCTATAGACATTTCTGCCCATAGAGATGCTGATTCTAAGTTACTGAAGAAAACATTTCGTAAAGACATTTCATAGAAAAAGGGTTTTATGTAGACATTTTATAGAAAAGAAAGTGAGGATGAGCAGCAGGTGATAAACTAGAAATACTAATAAAGCAGGTGACAATAACTATATAAAACATAAGTACATAAGTATATCATAGCAAAGGAAAGTACTGTATCTTAACAAAACAGAGGTGGGAAAACAATATATCTTTCCAAATGTGTGTACTAACTGTATAAAAACATGACGTACGATATCCTATTGTAACCGAATCTACCCTACAGCAACCAAACCAACGCTACTATAACCGAATGACACCTAAGAGGCCATCTCTCTGTGATCTGAGACCTTAATCCCATCCCTCCATAGTCTCCTATCCTGAGTCATGTCCTCTGTCAATCCTGCAACTTTCAAGTCCTCTCTAATCACCTCGTCCAAGCTCTTCTTAGGTCGTCCTCTACCTCTTATACCTTCAGTGATGTTGATCTTCTTACATCTCCCTACTAGAGCATCTAACTTCTTCTGTATTACTTCATTCCTAATTCTTCTAAACCCTATATAGCCACACATGCATCTAATCATCCTTATCTCTGCTACAATCAACCTTTGAACTTGCGTCTTTTTTATAGGCCAACACTCTGATTCATACAACACAGCAGGTCTAGCTACCATACGATAGACTTTGCTTTTTAATCAGACAGATATCCTCTTATCACATAGCACACCTGAAGCATACTTTTATTTTTGTCAACCTTTTTATCCGCTGGTTAATGTCTTTATCAATGTCCCCTTTCTGATACAAGATCAAGCCTAGATACTTAAACTTCTTAACCTTTAGTATTGTCATCGCATCAAAGTTGACTTCTGCCCCCATCTTCTCTTGCACTGAAATAACAATAAAGATATTTGATTTTCGATCTACTCACTCTAAAACCTGTAGACTTCATTGTATGTCTCCATTGTTCTAACTTATCATTCACTCCCTCTCTGGTATCATTAATAACAAAAATGGCATCTGTAAATAACATATACCATGATCGCTCATCTTGAATATCTTTCATATGTTGATCCATAACCAAAGTGAAAAGAAAACGGTGTAAAGCAGAACCTTCATGCAGGCACATACCAAAGTAGAAGTTATTGCTAACCCCTCCTACGTCTTCTTTCATACCTATCCTTAATGACTCGAATATACACATGCGCCACTCCTTTCTTTTCTAAGTACTCCATAATACTTCACACGACACTCTATTGTATGCTTTTTCTAAGTCTATTAACACCATGTGAAGATCTACCTTTCTATCTTTGTACAATTCCATGAGCCTTATAAGGAGGTAAATCGCCTCTGTGGTCGACCTGCTAGGTATAAAACTAAATTAGTTCTCTAATATCAAAATATCCTTTCACAACCTTCTCTTAATCATCCTTTCCCATAACTTCATAGTGTGACAAGCAGCTCTATACCCTTATAATTATTACAATCCTGAATATCACTTTTGTTCTTGTACATAGGAATGACTATACTAAACCTCTATTATCTGGGCAACTTAGCAGCTCTGAAAAATAACATTGAAAAGCTCTATTAGCCCCTTTGATCTTTCTTCCCCTAAACACTTCCACACTTCCTTCATTATTTGGTCTACTCCCTTTGCCTTCCTGTTAAACATCTACTTTAGGGCTTCTTTAATCTCATCCTTGCTGATAGGTTCACACAATCGATGATCAAGTTGCCTCTTCCTACTCTCTCGATCTTTACTCTAAAAATCTTCCATCACTTCACCATCGAGGAGTTTGGCAAAGTACATTTGCCATCTTGCCTAGATTTCTGCCTCTTTAGCTAGTACCTTACCATTTTCATCTTTGTAGCACCTCATGTCACCCAAATCCCTAGTTATTCTTTACTTAGCCCTTGTTGACTTTCTCCTTGACTTTATCCTTTTCCTCCTCATTCCACTGTTTATGAAAGCAACATATGCATCTTTTTCTTCTTAACTTTCTCCTTTACCTTCTCATTCCACCACCACGCTCCCTTCATTTTGCTAGCACCTGTTCTGGATGTGCCTAGGATTTTCTTAGTCAACCTTCGAATACATTCTGCCATTATATTTCATATTATATCTGCATCCTCTACCTACCTTCAAATTCCTTCCTCAGTAATAATCTCTAATAACTTCATAACGTTTTTCTTAGTAAGATTCTTAACTCTAGGGCCCTCAACGCTGCTCTTTTCCACTTTGTACATTTGAATGCTACATCTAAAAGTAGCAATCTATGCTGAGTTCCTAAATACTCACTTGGTATCACCTTACAATCTTTACACAACCTCTTATTATTCACCCTAATCAGTAAATAATTAATTTGGGTCTTTATGAAGTCACCCTCAAAGGTCACCAAGTGGTTCTCCATCTTCTTAAAATAGGAGTTTACAGCCAACAATTCATAGGCAATCACAAAGTCCATAATAGAAACTCTTGAATTGTTTCTCTCTTCAAAATCAAAACCTCCGTGAGATGTGTTATACCCGACTGCTTCCACACTAATATAGCCACTGAAGTCTCCTTCTATGAAAAGTTTTTTGCTCTGAGGTACATCCTGAATAACTATATATAAATCCTCCCAAAATTACTTTTTAATATCCTCTGCCAAACCTATTTGAGGTGTATAAATACTAAACCACATTTAGAATTTCTTATCCCACCACTACCTTGATAGCTATAATGCGATCACTCTTATGCCCCACTCCAACTACTAAGTCAACCAACTCCTTATCAACCAAAATACCAACTCTATTCCTAGCCTAGTTAACCCCGAATACTACAACTTATATCCATCATTTACTCTAACTTTAGCCCCCACTCACTTGGTCTCTTGGACACAGGCTGTGTTACTCATACATCTATGTAATGATTTAACAAATTCTATCGACTTACCAGTTGGTAGCCTAATATTCCAAGACATCGGGCGCACCTTTCAAAACCCTATTCCCTTCATAACCCTATTCCCCCACCCCGGAGGACTGGCTAAAGCTAATACATTGCTTGCCATTGGCTTAAGCTAACAACACCTAGCTCCACTAAGCAGGCACACAATAACCCTCCAATACAATAATAATAGTAATACTGCTACTACAAATAAAGTAAAAATGACATTAATAGTAATGAAATTAGGGAAAAAATCATAAAGGCAGTAATAAACACAAACAAAGAACTACTTGTAAAAAATACAATAATAATAAATTTTACTACTCATAAGTCTTACTACTATCATTCAATCTATTATTCGACTTTAAAAAACACTGAATGGATTAATCCATGTGTAGCTTGGGCCTTAAAGTCAACACTAGCTAGCAAGTCAAATGGGAAATAATTAAAATTGACCAAACATTGTTATGAGAAGCTGATACTGTTTATTAATCAACTCAAACACACATTCTTACTATGTTAAGTCCTTGATGCAAGGGTTTCGTTATTAAGTCCCCCTTAAAAAGAAAGTGAACTTCTCAAATCAATTACACATTACTAGACCCAAAAAAAAGGCCGTAAATGTACATAAACTTACTCCCTCAAACTTCTAAGTCTACAAAATAGACTGAAAATCCTTATTTATCTTCCCTCTCTTTCACAAAAGACCATAATTACAATTCTATAACCCTGGTTTCATATTTCATGACCAAAACAATTGAAACGCCAAGCTCCTGAAAAATAAATAAGTCTTTCTTTAATCTTAAGTCCACCAAACTGGACCAAACTCGAGCGAAATATACAACCAAGCTCACCAAATTCTCCTTCATGATGTAGGCCTAAAAAATCATTTAGGGTCAAGAAATTTGTCAATTTGATCTCACTAAAAGTGTAAAATCAACTTTGGGTGCAACCAGAAGTAAAAATATAATAAATGCATCGACCCCATGAAGGGCTAAGTTGACAAATTTTAAAAAATTATTTGCAAAATAGCTACAAAAATTTATTATAACTTAGCCATCAAAGTAAAAAAATCCAGATAATGTTAAATCAAAATTGGACTATTAATTTAGTTCAAATAAATTAAATTCAAAGCCAAAATCAAATTAAATTATGATTATGAACTTAACGAAAATAAAATACAAATCAAACCAAATAAAATTGAAAGAACTATGGCTGGTTTAATCCTTTAATAAAAGAGGTATGTAGGCAGCTGACATCAAACAGTGAGTACGATCCAAATCAAGCAAAATTACTAGTTCCTTAACCTGCACATGAAGAATATATGCGTTGGTACCCTTCCTAGAAGGTTCCTATACAACCACTATCTGATACAATTAAGTTTTAGATGTGGAAGAATCGACATCAAAAATATAAAAAACGTTGATCCAAATCATAAACATTTTTATTAAAGCAAAAATAAAATGAAGAAAGAAATGTAAAACAGAATGAGCCATAATGAAAAGGTGGTCTCTCGAGAGGGAAACATAATTACGGAGGTCCATCCTCTTGAATAGGGTCATACACAAAATAAACCTATATATGTCAGAAGGTTGAGTTGTGCATATTATTTATTTTTCTTATATTTTTGCTCGACAAAAACTGGTTGGCATACACCTTACCTTAACAAGCATAGAATCCATGATCTCTAAGCCAAAGGATGTTGCTTAACTTACCATAACCATAAAAAAGACAATGAACACATCTACTGCTTAAACATATAACTTGATGAGCTAGACGATAGCTCATGGTATAAATATATTCTCACATGTCATCTGATGGGAGAATATCTTCAAGACCAAGCCAACAGTTCCCACAAGCCGAGGAAGATTTTTATTCCACTTCATGGCAAATGGTGGAGTGTCATATAAGAAGACATTTCATTCTCTTATGTATGATGTAGTAGAGGCACAAATCTTTACGGAAGAAATTCATGCTGGTGACTGTAACGCTCACATGAATAGATGCATGCTATCTAGAAAAATCTAACACCAAGGTTATTGTTAGACAACCATGGACAAAGATTGTTAAAAATTTGTGTAGAAGTGTAATAGATGTCAAAAACATGCAAATCTCCAACCTGCCCGACCTTCCCTGTTATACATTTTGACCTCTCCTTGGCCTTTCTCAACATAGGGGATAGGCATTATAGGGAACATGACTTCTAAGGGGGATAATAGGCTTAAACATATTTCTGTAGCCATTGACAACTTCACAAAATGGGTAAAAGCTACACCCTATGCTAAGCTAACGTCAAAACAAGCAAGTCAGTATCTAATTAACATGCTTGGTAGATATTGGGTCCCATCAATGGCGGAGCTACATAGAGGCAAGGGGGGTCAATTGACCCCCCAGCTTTTTGGGAAAAAAATTAAATATGAGATATTTTTATAGATAAAAAAATATATATATATTAATTCATTCAGATACAATATACAAAATCATCTGTTCCCGCGTGGTTGGTTCGCCCCTTTGCGTTTCAACGGGTTGCGTGTTCGAATCCTGCTTGTTGCTTCCAGGCCCTTCGTGTTTTTTTTTTTTTTTTTTTTGAGTTTTGGAAGTTTATTTATCTGCCCTGGCTGCCCAGTGTCCACGACTGCCAAACCCTTCTCGGCCCTCTTTGTTGCTCCTTGCTCACACAGTCGCACGCCAGCCCCTGCCCACTCTCTCTCCAACTCTTTAGCCGCCGCCCACCGGCACGCCGTCTACTAACCGGCCGCCGCCAAGCCTCGCCTCCACTTCTCCTCATCTCTCATCCTAACTCCCAAATCTCAACTCCCAATTTGAGGTAATTCTCAAAAATACTCAATTTTTATTTTTAATTTTATTATTTTGTAAATAATTATGTTTATTTTACTGATTTTAGTAACATTTGTGTTAAATAATTGATTAATTTAGTGAATTACTCATGATTTATGAATTGAAAATAAGGATTTTAATCTAATTGTCTTATTGGTTGAAGATTTAAAATTAGGCTAATTTTATTTGTAATTACTTTCTTATTTATATTTAGTTTACTAATTTTTATTAAATTTGTGTTGAATAAGTGGTTAATTTAGAGATTTACTCATCAATTCAAATATTAGGTTTTGCCTTTCTTGATTGAGAATTTAGAAATTAGAATTGGGATAATTTATTGGTTATTGTTTGTTTATTTGTGTTAAATTTATTGACTTTAGGCAAATTTGTGTTTGTTTATGATAAACACAAACTACCCCAGTTCTAATTCCTAAATTCTCAATCAAGAAAGGTAAAACCTAATTTCGTAAATAATTATGTAAATTATTTTGTAAATAATTATGTTTATAATTTACTAAAAACCATGAACCTAAGTAAGAATTATTTTTAAAAGTCTCTCGAATGACGATATCATGTTTTACTTTCAAAACATAAGATCTCGTCGAGGACAACTTTCTTAAATGTAGTAGCTATGCATTTCATTTTTAGAACTATTAAAGTTTATATTATGTGTATTATTAATCTCGCCCCCCCTTGATTTAAATTCTGGCTCCGCCCCTGGGTCCCATATGGAATCATAAGCCATCATGGATCCCATTTAAGGATAAAACCACAACCCTTCTAAAGAAATATGAAATGCATCATTAACAGCCCACTAGATATAGGCCATAGACCTAGTAGACACCGCGAATAAAGTAAAAAATACCCGTTTAAAGATGATTGAGACATAGAAAGATTGGTCTGATTGGTTTTTATTCTCCTCATAAGGGTATAAGACATTCGTTAGATAGGCCATAGGAGCACTCCGTCATCACTCGTGCATGGAATGAAGGCGATTTTACCTTTCAAAGTGAAAATTCGTTCATTTTATGTTGACTTACAAGGCCAACTACTAGAAACATATTGGATACTAGCCTAGCAAGAACACTTGATTGGCATAGATGAAAAAATCCTTGCAGTGGTGTAACACCTATGCCAATATCGAAAAAGGATGTTTTAGCATTCAACGCTAAAGTCAAAACTAGAAACATCAAGGCTGGCGATCTAATCTTAAAAGAAACTGCAATCCTTGTCATCGAATTGCGAGGAACATTTAAACCCCAATTAATAGCCCCTTGCTTTATTAAGGAAATTATAAGTGGGGGTGCTGTCAAAGTAATCGATGTCGCTGGTTAGGAGTTCACTTAACCTACAACATGACTCAGCTCAACTACTTTTTTCAGAAAAATTCTAACGAATACTGTAACTAAGCAGAGCATAGGCCCAGCGATATACCACAGGACCAAGCACTTTACCACTTGCTTGGGAGTTTATCTACTATTCCTGTTGTAGTTTAGGGTCTATAACAGACTGTTATAAGCATTCTTCATCCTTAATTCTTCTTAAATCCATAAGATGCACTATAGGTCAAATTTTTTGCAAACAATGACAATCAAAAAGAGATGATGTCCATACAACGTCCTCAAATAAAAAACGACATAACATGCCCAATAGATAAAATAATTACAATATGAAGCTCTTTATTAATATTAATAAGAAAGTCCACTACATAATCCCTAAGTACTTTTAATTAAAGCCCTAATATCCTCGTGTTGGATTTATTTTACATTCCGAGATCTTAAGATACTTAAAATATAATACAAATGTCCAAATAAGTAACTCTAATTAATTTTCTCCTTTTGCATCCATGATAGTTCCTTCATCTGGCTTGCTGTCGCACAAAAAGTTACGAGCCTTCCATCCCTTACTCTGCCTCTTCCATGACACCATATCGAAAAGTTCTTGTGTATTCCAAGGTTAAATTCTAGCTTCAACTCTTGTAATAACAGCATCTTCAGGAGTAGAAGTTCTCATCCATTCAATATATGCAGGACTAACAAAGGAGGTGGCAGGCACGAGAAGCCTAGCCACACCAAAAAGTATAAGCCCCATTTGAGTCCAAAATGTGGTAACTGTTGAAGATAGGGCATCAGTAGGAGGAGCACTATAGTTGTACCTTGAAATCATTTGTCTAAAACCATTTTAGCAAGACAAAAGACAAGGGGGAAACAAAGTGAAGCTACTGAACCATAAGAGAGGGAGATAGCTCCCAACTCTCCTAGTATTGTATAGCCACAAATGAGCCACCACTCAATGGTCCACAGGACCTTGATTTGCTCATGTTGAAAGAAAGTCTTCTATGTCTTATCATTATCATGATCAGAATAACACTTGCGTGGGAAATGGTGTTTAGGTTCATACCTCAATATGAAAATTGGGAGAGCAACTTAGTGAAAACGCATAAGAGTCAATCTACAAGGCAGCCAAGTACAAATTGAAATGTCCAATGAACGAATCAAAGAAAACGAAGGTAAAAATACCAAAAGAATTAAAGCTTTACATGCAAAATAAGAGGGCTTCCCCTAAACTCATTACCATGGTTGCCTTTAAGTTCATGCAAGTAGAAGATTGTCTCAACAAGAATAACATACACGTAGGAATAGCTTGTCGCTGCCCCTTTCATCAGATGAATCACATAAGCCAATCCTCACTTGTTGACAAACAAGAATCTACTCATAAGATCAAAGGCAAGGGTCTTTCTTCCCTCATTGGAATAGTATTCATCCTTAGACTCAAGCACAAATCAATGAGCCATCCATGCAAGACCTGCATTGCGAAAAGTTTGTATAAGGAAGGGGAAATATGTCTCTAATGAAAGAGGCACCATCATCTTTGGTTCAAAAGAACCCAAAGTAGTAGTAAATTTCTACATTAGAGGACGTATCTCCCTATCATTGATGCGGAAGACATGGAGAGTATGACCCCAAAACTCAAACGCTATGAACTAGATCAGGTTCAAACCTTGTTTGTCTCATTGAAATACTAAACAACCTAATCCCTTCACTATAAAGGGCGAGAAATTCTTTTGCCACACATTCATCGACTTTTTCAAGCTAGTCATCTCTCATTTGATGGAAATCTCTCAAAGGAGGCTTAATTAACCACAAGATATAGAAAACAAAGAACCTTTGGCTGAAATTTATAGTCATCCACCACCAAAAACATATATGATAGGCTTTCCTAATGGCAGACACAAGATTAATGCTGATAGCCAGTGGCTTATGTCTAGCCTCTGCCGGCTTGGTGTTGGGTAGGATGCTGCTAACTTACTTGTACATGCTTTCTATTTCTGATCTACCTTGGGATCCAGATCTTTTGTAATGTAGGAGTTGCCTAATTTGTAAAATCATGTATTAGGTAAATTGGACTTTCTTTTTTAATATAAGCAATTCCTTAAGATATTAATGAAACTTCAGTCTTTTTCTATAAGAGTCTTTTCTTCACTTTCTCTTTTATTTTCCTTCTCTTTTCTCTTTCTACTTCTAGCTAGCCCATTGTTGATGCAATTTTTTAAGGGGAGAGTAAGGTTAGAAATTTGTTGTCCTGTAGGATGGTGTGGGAATCAAGTCACTAGTTATTTTCAGCCCACTAAGTATAATTAATAAAACTAATTACTCACAAACTGTAATTTAAACATAATCAATTAAACTAAATTAAAAGAAAGCATAATTAACAAAATCAACAAAAAAAAAATCATATTAACTAACAATAATTGGCAAAACATCTAATCAACTAAGAAAACATGAAATTTGCTAACTGAAGGAAGAGAGGAAGGGGACTACCTCAAAACGTTGAAAATCCAATAATGGCGCTTGGCCTCCACTGTTGGAGCAAGTGGGTAATGATTGGAGGTGGATTCTCCACTTATTCTCAATAATCTACCTCAACTACTACTAATCTAACCCATTGAAGGCCCAAAACTCAAACTTGTAAAAGAGGGTTTCCAAACCCTAAGATAGAGGAGAGAGAAAAAACTTGAAATTTTGCATTTTTGAAGAAAGAGAATGAGATGTTAAGAGTAGATAAGAAAATAAAAAGATAATTAGAAAAGGCAGACACTAATTTCAATCCATTAACAAACAAAAGCACGTCAATTTGGGCACTAAACTAGTAAATCAAACCAAACAAAGTAAGAACTTGAATGAAAATGAAGATTAAAGAGAGTGAAGGAAAGCTAATTGCATAAAACTTCATTACTCTAAAAATATGGCTACAAAATGAAAGTTAATCTACACTAATCTCTCCTAAATCATAGCTAAACCCTATTCCTCAAACCTAAAAGTTGGATCATTACACAAATGGGGCATGAGACTTTAAATAGATCCCAATGCAGCAGGTTGGGCACAGTCGCGCCAAGTGGCATGGGCAAGCCATAACAAACCTCTGGAAGCCAACAATATAAACAGGGCAGGACAATGGGTGGCATAGTTGTGCTACATGGCACGGGCACCTCATGATAAGTTTGTGGAATTATACACACAAAATAGAGAAAAAATAGGATTTGGCAAAGGCACCATGTGCCGCTTGGCACTGGTAGCCTTTGTCGCCTAGTGCTAGCAGCCCATGCCAAATTTCTGCAGTGTTTTTCTTACTTATTTCTCCTACAATTTTTGTGCTTGTTGACCCAGCCTTGCTTCATAGTTATCCTGAGTTATCCTCCAAGGTTTTCCGGGTTAAGGCACCTAACTTTTGGCATGCTTTGCATGAAATTTGCCATTTACGCAATTTGCTTTGTTTCCTACAAAACCAACAAAACACAAATCAATAACCCAATTTATCAATTATTTGAGCTAAATTTAGGTAGAATGAGGTGTAAAATTCACGTGCGTTACACCCGAACAAATACCCCCATACCAAGACTTTGCTAGTTCTCGAGCAAAACAAACTAGACTAACTAAAAAGAAATAGAAAATCACAAAAAAAAGAAAATCCTAACTCACTTTCATAAGAATCATGGTTACATTTAGTATATGCAATAAGCCCTTTAAAACCCTCGGTTTCCTAGGTAGACGAGTGAGGTCTTGTGAGGGTTTTCAAGTGACATACTCGTAAAAAATATTTTCTCAAACAAGGAAAAATCTTTTTGATTTTTTCAAAACATGAATGTATGTACAAATAGTGGGGAAATCATGTATACAACTTAGGCAATTGTATCACCCCAGTAACTAAATCAACAAATTATATACAAATAAATATACAATCAAGAGATAACTAAGTCAAAGAAAGCATCCCGACTCTCGTTTTTCACCCCACGCACGATATGTAATGGTACGTACACCTTGGTGCATGTGCAAATGTGTATCAATCCTTATGAATTAAGTTGCTTACATTGACAGAATCCCCATTTCCTTGCCTAATTGCCTTATTTGCTCCTTTTTCCCATTTTTTCCATTTTTTCTTTTTTTTTTTTCCAACAATAAAACCCACTTCACTTCCAAATATTCAGGCCTTCCTTAAAAAGGGATTTCATTAAATTATGCGAAGTACTTATTTCATTGCCCAAACATATGCGTAATCAAGTAAAATAACATATATTCAAGTCAATTATAGATATAAAATAAAGATAGTGGCTATGAACATTGGTGCGCTGGTTTTTATTCAATTTTTAGACTTTTTTTCCATTTTTTTTCTTTTTTCAAGAGCTTAAAAGACAACTTTGACAAACAAAAAGTTCACATGTCAACTTAACAACAAGACCCAAAGAATTGATGGAAAAGTCAGCACGAAAGCATAAAATCACACATAAGAGATGGGGTCATTATAAAAAATTGAATATATATCCTCAACTAGACATCTGATCATGCAAGCACTGTTTACATATAATTCAATAACCTAGCACGCGGGATCATAATCGCCTAAGAAAGCATACAAAATCCCAAAAGAAAAAGAAAATTTTTTTGAATTTTTTTCAAAATTTTTGAAAAATATATACAATGGGCACCTCACCCCCACATGAAAACTCCATAATGTCCTTATTGTGGGAACTAAGGCATCAAAAAGCAAGCACATAAGCAATTCAACCACAAATCAAACACAAATTCACAAGTATGTACAAACCTATTACACCACTAACAACCGACAAAACCAAACAACACCAACAAATATTCACAAAACAAAGCACACCACCAATAAGCACGCATAAAACAAAATACACAAATCAAACAGGGGTGGTCATAGCCATCTCGACTCAACAAATCCTATAGTTAGCTTCAAAATTGATCACCCATAGAAAATCACAATCCTAGGTATCTACAACTATGTACAAAAAGAAGGAAGAAAAATAAAAAGGGAAGGAGAGAAAAGTTGGAATGATCATACCAGGTTAGGCGCTGAGTACACCTAAACTATGCCTCACTCAGATGATGCCGAGGAGGTCCATGGAGTATCAGCCACTTCACCTTATCAACATGTTGCCACGTATACCAATCCCCATCAAAGCCCGAAGCGCTTATCAAATAAACTTGTACAATCATTAATAAGGTTAAAACCATTAGCAACAAGGAGGATCTTCCAATGAAAGCACATCACCAGAATAGAAGTGAGAGCTCTCTTTAGCTTATCAAGGCTCTGGCCCCAATCATAGGAGTTACAGACATGCCCAATATAACTCAATGTAGAGGATAAGGGCTTAGAAGTCCTACAGGAAGCATGAATGTGCAAATTAGGCATGAACACTAAATCCTCTACCCAATCCTCAAGTCCTATGGTTACATCAAGCTCATGAGTCTCGTCTAAATTAGGGGCATAAATCATGCAAGTCTCGGACTCTAGGAAGCTGTATATTGAAGAATCTATAGAAGAGTGAAACAATGATGATGGGGCAAGATGATAAAAGTGGGAATGGACTTAGGTGGACACTGAATAGAGACTGGATCAACAAGTTCCAAATCATGAGGCATGACCTCAACACACTCCTCAACAAAAGGCTCCTCCAAATAAGTCTCCTCAAGTGAGTAATCATCCTCAATAAAAATATCATTGGAAACCACAGTCGTGTCATGCTCAAACTCACAACTAGTATTAACCACTAGTTTCGCACTTTTATCATTCTCTCTCAAGGGGGCTAAAAGAAAAGGTGTATTATCAAAAACCATATGGCCCCCAAGAGTATCCCTAGTCTTAAGATGAGGGTTGATCATTAGGAGATGTAATAAAGGATCACTCATGCCTTAAAATGGTGCGAGTATGAGCTAACACCGTAGTCCAAGAGAAAATAACATGTAATACTAGGTTCTTCCCTAATTGTCTTCCACTCATATGTCTTATCACTTAAATCCTTAAGAAAGTCCCAAGCTTCATTAGCATTCTCACAAAGAAACTCTCCCCCACACATAGATTCAACTATTGTCCTCGTACTCACGTCCAAACCCTCATAAGCTATTTGGCACAAATTCCTTCTCTCTAATCCATGGTGACGGCATTGGGTAAGTAACTCCTTGAACCTATTCATGTACTTCTAAAAAGGCTCATGTTTAAGTTGGACAAAAGAAAGGATTTCATTCTTAATTCTAATGGTCTTCTAGTAGGAAAGTATCTTCTAAGGAAGATATCAACAAAAGAATCCCAGGATTTAATAGAACTAACCTTAAGACCATACATCCACCTCTTAGCATCATCTTTGATGGCATCGGAAATGAATTTTATCCCCACAACATCATTTGGTGCGTACCCTAGGCATGTGAATCAATAAACGCACCTCCTGAAACTCATTAACAAACAAATAAGGATCTTCAAAACCTGTAAATTTGGGAAGCATGCCAACATAATCCGAATTAAGCTCAAATGTCACATTCTTAGGGATAGGAATATGGTCAAAATATGATTGGGGGGATGGTCGGAGGATAGAAATGATCCCTCAATGAACGTGGTGGGTTAGGTTTCACTCTTTCAAGAATGGGCTCATCAAGTTTAGTGGACTTGGGCTTAATGCTAATCACATTTGTTTCCTCAAAATTCCTACGCCCATCATTAATATTCAATGAGCCACAACTTTTTCAATATTTTTAATTTTTTGGGATTTTTCACATTATCTAATTTTTTTTATTTTTCAATGTCATTCAAATAAGTAGCTACTCTATAATTTAAGAGGAAAAAATAAAGAAATAATAAAAGAGGCTACAGTAGCACACAATTAACTAAAAGGGGGCATATTTGCAATAAGTGACTTAATTTCGCGCCACCATCCCCAACAAGGGCGCCAATTTGTTGGTGTAATTTTTTAAGGGGGAAGAAAGGGTCGAAATTTGTCATCCTATGGGATGGTATAGAAGTCAAGTCACTAGTTATTTTCAGCCCACTAAGTATAATTAACAAAAGGAATTACTCACAAATTGTAATTTAAACATGATTAATTAAACTAAACTAAAACAGTGCATAATTAACAAAATCAACAAAAAACATCATATTAACTAACAATAACTGGCAAAACATCTACTTAACTAAGCAAACATAAAATTTAGTAACTAAAGGAATAGAAAGGAAGGGGAGTACCTCAAAACCTTAAAAATCCAACAACGGAGGTTGGCCTCCATTGTTAGAGCAAGTGGGTGATGAGTAGAAGTGGATTCTCCACTTATTCTCAATAATCTAACTCAACTACTGCTAATCTAACCCATTGAGGGCCAAAAACTCAAACTTGTAAAGGAGGGTTTTTCAAGCCCTAAGATGCAGGAGAGAGAAAAAGCTGGAAATTTTGTATTCTGGAAGAAAGAGAATGAGAAATTAAGAGTAGATAAAAGAATAAAAAGGTGATTAGGAAAGGGAGACATTAATTTCAATCCATTCACAAACAAAAACATGTAAATTTCAATTCGTTAAATAGATCCTGATGTAGACCATGCCAAACTTTTGAAAGCCAACAGCAGAAGTAGGACAGGATAGAGGGTGGCACAGTAGTTTGACATGGCACGGGCACCTCGTCCTAAGTTTCTAGAATTCTACACACAAAATAGAGCAAGAAAAGTGGCACTGGCAGCCCTTGATGCCTAGCACTGGTAGCCCTTACCACCTGGTGCTGGTAGTTCATGCCAAATTTCTGCAGTGTTTTTCTTCCTTATTTCTCCCATAATTTTTGTACTTCTTGACCCGACCTTGCTTCATAGTTATCTCAAGTTATCCTCCAAGGTTTTCTGGATTAACATGCCTAACTTTTGGCATGCTTTGCACGATTTATTTGCCATTTTTGTCATTTTCCTTATTACCTACAAAACCAACAAAACACAAATTAATAACCTAATTTACCAATTATTTAATCTAAATCTAGGCAAAATGAGGTGTAAAATTCACACGCATTGCGCCTGAACGCCTATATTTTTCTTATACATCCCATTATTCCTAAGGTCTACCTCTTCATTTATCAACCAATTTTTGCAAATAAATATATGGGCCTTTTTTTCATAATGCACTTCACGTTTTGGTAAAAGTTGTAATCATAAATGTAAGCAGATACACAAGACAAATAATTCATACAATCACAAAAGTCTAAAAATAATTAAGTTCATTAATTGATACAAGAATTAGAGGGAAGCCCTTCTTTCACTGCTCATCATGTTAGAGCCCTTCCTCGATCCTTGGCAAAGCCCTCAGGGGTTTGGCAAGACACTCTCGTGAGATCACATCAATGAAGTAAACGTTAAATGCGGAGGAGGGTGCACTACTTGAACGTTGTGGTATGCATACTAGGGTAGAGGCAAAGCATTATAACTCTTTTTCCAACCTCCCAAGGTTCTCAAGGAGAAATGAGGTTGCCTCGACCACACTGGGCAATTAATAGAAGAGCAACCTACATGATCTATGAAGGGCATCATTATAGCATTTCTTACGCTGACTCCTAAACTCTCTATGGACTTGCCTTTGGGAAATGATAGCATTAGCTTTGTTGCCTGCTCAGCTGGGCCTCACCCCCAATAGAAGCCCTCGAAGCATTTGAAGCCTTAGCATTAGGAGTGCATGCTCGAGTTGTAACTACCCACAAGCTTGAAGCTCAAAGGAAAGCTACTCGCCCATGGCGGTGAAGATGTGCGACTATCGAGCATCCATAAAAGAAATTAAAAATAGAAAAGCACAACTAGCAAATCAGGAAAAAAAAGAACCGTGGACCTCATTGATATTATAACCCAAAAAAGTGATTATTTGCACAAAATGGCAAACGATCTTTCTCAACCTATATACCGCTTCATCATAAGGAAGCTTTCAACTTCATCATGCTCGTACCTTGCAAAGACTAAATGAAAAACAAATCAAATTAACCAAAAAATAACATCAAAATGGAAGCACAATACCCTTCTTCCGAATGGGGAGCTTCATACATGTTCAGGACCTCTCCGTCCTCCACATCATCATGCTCTGCAACTTGCTATACACTAGAAGAGTCACTATAGTGTATTATGGGCTATGCAATTAGAACCTATTCTTACTTCTATAAGAAGATTACTACAGCAGGAATAGAAAATAATAAGCAAGAGTAAACTCTGAAAAAGAGGACAAACTCAGTGAAGGAATGATAAGACCCATCAAGCAGGTCCTCACAAACTCTAGATGGTTTTTCTCCAAGACTATGTTGTAACAAGCACCGTCGACCCTCATCAGTTGCATCTTCTTTATCTTTTGGTGGCCATAAGCATTGTGTTTGGGAAAGGATCCTTCGGAATAAAGTAAATATATAATCCAGATAGCACTTGTATAGTCACCATCTTTCCTAATCACCACACATGTCCAAAAGGGCCAGGGACAAACACCCTCTAGTGTGACAGTACTGATCCTTTTCAATAATGGCCAAGAGACTATCTGCCTCAGCCTAAGGGTTCCAGGCTATCTACAAACCAATTATGAGCAAAAATAGAAAACAACGAATAATCAAGAAAATAAACAAAAAGATAGAGACATTCATCTACTTATGGCAGCTTAACCTGCTTTAACTAAGTGTCTTTCATCATTTCTACATTTCTCTATGCTAGTAAACATGGTCGGTATGGTTTTCTAAGATTTCTTGATTGGGCTTTTAATCTCTTGGGGTTTTTCCCTCCAATTTAATGATGTATTTTGTCCTAGTCTTTGATATAAATTTATATTTTTTGGGTTCAATTTCTTCAAGAAAATTCTTATTCTTTTTAAGCTTCAAAAGATTTTCTATATGTTCTTCTTTCAATCTTCTTTTAGGCTTTTCAAATCCTTTTTCAACCTCTTTCCTATCCTCAAACCATTTCTAGAAATAGGTAATTGACAAAAATAGAGATTAGAGGTCTATATGGACCCACTAAGGTATGCTTCCTATTCCTCCTAATCCTTACCGAATGATGTCAACCAATTCACCTCTTAAAATAGCATGTAAGAGGTTATAGCTAAGACGAGAGATGAAGAAATGTGGAAAACCCTTGGTGGTGTCCCATTATTGCTACCAAAGAAAGGGCTAGGGGTCCTATTGAAACCTACTTCCTATGCATGTACTAGGACCCTCCTATTATTTTTGGGGGTTTACTCTACATTCTGGCTCCTTCACCCAAGTATCATTCTCCACCTCCATGTTTGTGTCTCTGGCCCTTGCACCTTTCCCAAGAGCTATTTCTATAGGGGTTGTCCCTGTTTAAAATGAGACAGGAACCTTTGTGGCACCTATTAGAGAAGTCTTTCGTTGGGTGGTAATGGTTGGGAATGAGCCTTGTTATCTCTACACAACCTTACACGAAGTTTTTTTTATCCCCGTCAGCCATTTGGAGAGGGATCCAGTAGGGTTACTACTGGTGAGGACAATACAAATGATGATTCCCGCCCTTTCTCCTCTCCCCAAGAGTCTCTCTCTAGTCTTTATGGTCGATGAAGATGTTCACTCGGTCTCCAACTCTACCTCTAGCCTAAGAGAGTTCACACCAAGGCATAAGGATTAGAAGAGGCTAAGGTGAAAATCAAGAGGCTTCCACTGGAGGTGTAGGAAGTGAGGAGGAAAAAAGTAGAGGACAAGAGGAAGGCATAGAGAATCTTAACTCTCGACTCTAGAAAGCATGAAAAGAGAGAGAGAGAGAGAGAGAGAGAGAGAGAGAGAGAGAGAGAGAGAGAGAGAGAGGGAAGTAGGGAAAGAGAGAGAGAGATTGGAGGATGCTTTATCAAGAATTACTATCAAATCTGGGAGATCTTCCTTTGTGGCAGCACAATTCTTGGCTAGCAAATGCCCAATTTGTATAGGATTTTTAAGAGGTTGTGCTAGCATTTTTGGGGCTGAGTGTTCATTTTTAGTAATTTTATGCTTCTTTTCTTCTTTATACTCGGCTTTCGCATTGTTGATTAACTTTGCAATTCTACCTCAAAGAGCTCGAGCGTGCCTGTAAAACAGATGGACAAGAAGTAAGAGGCTAAGAGCTGGCCATGATTTCATTTGAAGTGGTCTAAACCAGCAATGCAAGATAGGAACCCAGTTGGGTTCATGGGTCACTTGGTGCAGTTCAACAACAATGCAATAGTGCAGGATTTTAGAGCCAACCAGTGGCCAACCGTGACGGAGGCCATGGATCATAGTGGTCTCAACGGTCTATCTATTATGGCTCCCTTCGTCTGTGATTCTACATTTTTTCGTGGTTGTTTGTTTTCTAAGCATTTTTAGGATTCATGATAAAAGTCAACCTCATTGCTCATCCTATCCACCACCTTTCCGTCATCTAGAATAGAATTAGACTCATTCGATAAGGGAGGGCAAGTAAAGGCGAGAGATTTATGATGAACTGGGATCGGGTTTGCCATAATCAGAATCAAGCATGCTTTCAAGCTAAGCAATCCTTTCCCTTTTCACCTCTTTTCTCCATTAGATTTATTGCTTTCTAGATTAGTTTGTAACTCGTGCTAATTTTGTGATTTCAAATCTTATGATTGATGTTGAAGGTTCAATTGGATGTGCGCTTGAGTTGATTGTTTAGTGTGCTTTTAAATTATCGGGTTCATTTCATCAAGTGTGGAGTCTGAATTGCTCGAAATAAGTTTGATCATTGTCATGGTCGTATTAGATACTGGATGAAATACTGAAAGGTGAAATCTAATGTCAGAGTCAGTGGACTTCACTTGGTTGTGTGATTTCTTGAGTAAGAATTACCGATTGAGAGACCTAAAATGATTATCACATGTATCGAGAATCCATTAGAATTTATGATTGACTTGAAGTGGGTATTTCATTCCACCTTAGAATAGGATTGTGATACCTCGATTATTGTTCATAAAATTTCCTGATTGAAGAGAAAGCGTTTGATTTATTCTTGAATCGGGTATCCGCTTGCTAGACTTAATATCTTGAATATTTGTCCATTAGGTTACATAGAAGATTTGTTCAATTTCATTCTCGAATTTCGATTAGCTTAGCATATCTTGAGGTAACAAAGGCTGGTACATTGATCTAGTCCTTACAGGAGACAACCTTGACTTGTTACAATGCCACTGTGATCTTGTGGCCTTATCAAACTTTTACCGGCGTTGCCTGGGACTATTGTTGACTATTGGATTTTTTTCTGGTAGGTTTGAGTAAGCATTTCTTTTTCTTTGAAAACATTAATAAAATTAACTTAAAAAATCAAAAAAATAGAAGTTTTCCATTTGCTCAATTCGAGTATGAATTATTTTGGAGGTACCTTTTAAGTGTTTTAAGGCTTTTCTTAGCCAACGTAGTTATTGTGTGGGTAAATAAGAAATTTTGAACATTATTAATAAAGGTGTGAATAATAAAACTCGAGTTTCTTTCGAGATGTTGGGATTTTCATGGTAAAAGAATTGATGAAACATAGTATTTGCTTGAACGAATTACTTGGAATTCGTTCAAATTTGAAAAGGCTAGTCGAGTATTCAAGTGCTTAATTTTTCCCTAACCCATGTGTTTTTCATGATATTATTTTTGCCTTTTTGGTGCGACATGTTTAATTCTTCTAATCATGTATAAAATTCATGTCCTTTTTATACATGACATGCTCAACCAAACTTTGCACCATCTAGGGATACTATTGATCTTGTCCTAACCTTACCTTATTCATCCCTCCCTTAACTCAGTGCACAGGGTTGAGGGGGGTGAGCCTTTTGTGTTTATTGCTACGTTTGATGTTGCTGGTGCATGTTTGAGTCAAAGATACTTTTGATGAGGGGCATCGTCTAGCTAGGACTCCTTTAGAGGGTTCATATGATGTGTTTATGCATGAAGAGTCTTCTATCCTTGGTTTTGATAATGTTTTCCCTAATTAGCTTGATCATATGTACGCTTTCCCTCTTTGTTCACTACCCTTTCTTTCCTCTAAGTTTTGCATTGTGAAGCCCAATAATAGTCATGTCATGGGTGGAAAAAATTTGCATATGGGTTATGAGGATAACGTGTTTGATATGCTTGATGGCAACATTGATGATCATGTGTTCCTAGGTTACTTTAGGGGGTATGATCCCTCCATTGACCCTTATTGTGTATGCTTAAGGAACTTGTATGGACTACATTCTCTAATCCTTCCTAGACCTAGCAAACAGGCCATTCCGTTTGGGGTTCGGGTCGGTTTAGGTTCAGTTCGACTTACGTTTGGGTTGATCAATTTCGATTTTGGTTTGGGTTTGATTTAGGTTAAGTTCAGTTCGGGTTACGTTCCAATTAATCAAATTCAGTTCGGGTTCGGGTACGGTTTAAGGGAAGTTTAGATCGGGTCAACTTTGGATCAAGCTCGTTTAGGTTGATTTGGGTACAGGCCGGGTCAAAGTCAATTCGGGTATATTTTGGTTATGTGCTCGGGTCGATTTTGGGTTGGGTAAAAATCGAATTACTTTCAGGTTAGCTTGTATTTCAATTGGGTTCGTTTATTTGAAGTATGAGTTTGATATCTTACATGGCTACACAATCCTCAAAATATTGGATGAATTAGAAGTAGGTTATAAGTCTATGAATTTCAATTGGGTTAATTTTTAATCTCCTTCTAATTCATCAAAGATTACATTTTACTTGGGTTAGTTTTCAATCATGCACGAAAAAAAGTCATATCAATTTAAATTTTGGGTCGGTATAAACCCCTCCTTCTAATTCACCCAAGATTTAGTTTTAAGTGGCTTACTCCCAATGCCTCACACAGGGAAGTAATCAAGTAGATGAATATAATCCCACGACTTCGCAACCATCAAATCAAAGATTTAAAAAAAAAATTAAAGATTTGTGTGTAATCAACATAAACCTTTAACTAGTTGATTCTACATTTCCATTTTTGTTACCCAAAGATGTCAAAACCTTATTAAGTAATTTCCCTATAAAATTACAAATGCATTCCCCTTTCGCATCCTAATATCAAGTGAAGTTGTATAGCTAGTATCATCACTCACTACTTTAAGTTTGGATTTGGTCAGGTTAGAATCGGGTCAAGTCAAATTCGGATTCGGGTTATTTGTGTTCGGGTTGGAATCAGTTCGGTGATGAATCTATTCAAGTTTCATTCGGTTCAGGTCATTTGGGGTTCGGGCCCACATTAGGTCAATAAGAGTTATGGCCAATTCAGACTCCGTTCTTTGCTCAGTTCGGGTTTTTTATCGAATCAGTTCGATATAGGTTCAGGTTGGTTTGGTTTCGGGTCGATTCAACCTCGAGTTTCGAGTTGAGATCGGTTCAACTCGTTTGGTTATTCGTTCGGGTTTGTTTTCGGGTCGTTCAGTTCGGGCCATTCAGATTGGGTCAAAATTGTCAAGCCTAATCCTTCCTGTGATTTTTTTAAGGCCTTTGATAAGGTTACTTACTCTATTTTGTGAGATCTTGCTTATTCCCTCTTACCCTCTGTTTTTTGAATTGTGGTCCCAGGAGTTTGACAGGCTCCTACATGCATTGATGATGTTCGATGAAGGGAGCTGAGCTTTGAGTTTAGGGTGGAGTAGTTGATGCTCCATATGCCCTAGTTATTAGGAGCCCTTAGCTTAGGTGCATTAAGATTGTTCCCTTTTATTCCATCTCCCCTTCTTTTACATTCTTACTTTCAATAATGCTTTAGCTAAGTAAGGGGGTTAGTTTTTATATTTTTCATTTTGATTTTTAGTTTGCATTCTAGTTAATACATGTAGTTTTAGGTTTCTTTTTGTTTGCACTAGTGTGTTGCATTTAGTTACATGTAGGTTTGAATATAGGATTGCATGTAGGGATGGTATGGATTGGACGAGATGCCTCTGATGATGGTTTTGCTTGCTATGATGGCTCCATGAGCTTCAATAACTTTTAATGAATAATCCCTTTGATGCTAACTTTTTCTAAAAGTTTTCTGGATGCTCTATGTTTTGAGCTCCAACCTTCATTGAAAACTATGTTACTCCTTGAAGTCCTTGGCACTAATGTTGGTGTATGAGATTTATTTTATGAGCTAATTGACACTTTGGTAGATATCTTATGAGAATGTGAGCCTTGTCTAGACTAATTCATCATATTTAACCTCCTGTTCTTTAATATGTGTGACTCTTCTAAGTTGCATCTCTAAAACTTGTCTAGATTCTTCTTCAAAACTATATTAGCATATGCATATTTGATGAAATGATAGAGGTATTCTTTGTTTGATCACTTTGTTCACATAGGTAAATAGCCTAACCTTATGCTACATGTTTATCCCGTTTTACTATCCCCTTTGAGTTTATACCTATCTTTGTTGTGATCCCTTCAATTTTACCCTTGGCCCAAGTCCTTAAGCCAAGTCCATGAGCATCACTTCATTTATGTGGTGGGCGGTTTCTGGGGTGTTCAAGTTTGTTTAGTATGTTGATTGTTGAGTGGTCGGTGACATTGAGCATTTGAATGTTGCCTTCTTATTTAGGTTGAATATATACGAATTAGGTTTTGAGTTGAAACTTAATATATGGTCCTATGCCTTTTAATAGATGAAATTCTTATTTGTTTTTTCCCCCAAAAAAGGAGAGAAAAAAGTGCCAAAAAAGGAAAAAAAGAAGAAATTAATTTAGAAAAATTGTCATTAAGTGATTGGCATTAGATATGTACATAGCTTGTATTTCTTCTTTGTCAACTCATTTGTCCTTGATTCATGGGTTATGTTCATTGCATTGTTGGGGTTTGGAGTGTAGGTGTACTTCATGGTTGCTTGTTGGTTACACTATACCTTCTTAGCTAAATAGCTCTACATTGTCGAAATTCATTTGTCCACTCTTTTCCCTTTACCTTTGAGCCCACATTACAACCTTAATAAAGTTTTTTTAGTTATCATGTGCACATTGCATCTTAATAGTGGACACTTTGAGAGTCTTGGCAAGCCTATGGTTCTTTGCATCTTTAGAATGAGTCTTGAGTGAATCGATGCTGTATTTTAAACACATGAGTGAGAGTGATCTACGTTTCCTAAAATTGGAGTTAGACTAGTTCACTTAGCTCTGTTCAAGTCCTTGTGCGTGCAACATGTGCTTTGTGGTTCTCTGGGGGTGATTAAGTTTGATATTGAGATTATGGTCTCATACTTCTCTAAAAACATTCACCTTCTCCTAATTTTAAAATGGCTTGTGCACTATTGGGATTGCCATTGATCGATATTCTTGCTTATGATGCGCTATCTGTTGCCTAGCTTGAAGAAGTTGTTGTGTTTTTGAATCTTAGATGCCTCTCTCCTTATTGGTTTTATATAGTTCTTGTTTGAGGGCAAGAAAATGTTTAAGCATGAGAAGTGATACGTGCCTAATTTGCATAGGGATGTCAGCAGGCTATGGCTTGCATTTTTAGGGATGTGCTTGCCTTTTTAATGATTTTATGTCCTTTTCTACTTTATGCTCAGGTTTTGTGTTGTTAATTGATATTTTGTAGATGTTAGCTAAAAGACCTCTAGCATGCCTGCAAAATAGATGAATAAGAAGTAAGAGGATAAGAACTAGCCATGATTTCACTCGAACCGACCATAAAAAGCCCAGAATCAGCTTGAACTAGTTGTGCAAGAGAGGAATCCAATTGAGTTCTTCGGTCACTTGGTCGGGTTTATTAGTAGAGCAGTATTTGTAAGATTTTGGAGCCAACCAGAGGTCACCACATCCAAGCCATGGTGGTCCCCATGATTTGTCCATGGTGGGTCCCTCTGTTTGTGGCTTCACGGTTTCTTCACCAAGAATTTTTTTAATGTTTGGCAGCATTAATATTCACAACAAAAGCTTGTATTTAGCCTCATTCTTCACCCGATCCACCACCCTTTTCACCATCTAGATTAGAATTAGACTTTACTAAAGTGAGGAAGAGCAAGTAGAATTGAGAGATTCGCAAGGAAGTAGGATCGGGTTTGCAACCGATAAATTAAAGCTTACATTCGGGCTCAGCAATTATTCCCCTTCTTTTCTCTTTTCTCCATTAGAGTTATTGCTTTCTAGATTAGTTTGTAATTCATGTTAACTTTGTGGTTTCAAATCTTAGGGTTGATGTTGAACTTGCAATTAAAAGTGCTCTTGAGTTGATTGTTTGGTGTGTTTTAAAATTGTTGGGTTCATTTTAGCATGTTTAGAGTTTGAATGGCTTGTAAGAAGTTTCATCATCTTCTTGCTTGTTTTAGATATTGGGTGAAGAATTGGAAGCTGAAATCCAACATCATAGCCACCAAATTTGGCTTAGTTTTATAATATCTTGAAAAAGATTTACCGATCGAGAAATCTAAAATGATAATTGCATCCATAATGAACCTAAATGAATCGATAGTCCATGAGAATTGATTGTTGATTTGATTTGGGTATTTCACACTACCTTGAAAGAGTAATCTAACAACTCGATTATCAATCTCAAAATTTCATAATTAAAGAGAAAGTGCTTCATCTATTCTTAAATCAGGTAATTGCTTGCTATGCTTATTTTGTTGAATATTTATCAATTAGATTATATGGCAGATTAGTTCAGTCTTATTTCTCAAATTTGATTTGCTTAGCCTATCATGAGGGAATAAAGCCCACTAGATTGATTTAGTCCTTTTAAAAGACAATCTTGATTCACTATAATGCCACCATGTGCTTGCAGTCCTACCACTAGCACAATTGCACCTTGTTATTTCGACTCCCTCTCAAGCCTTTAAAAGTGTATGAGTATTAGAGGCTCTTTAACCACTGGAGGTCATGCTTTTCTTCTGTTCCTTTTCTTCTTATCATCTTCATGTACTTAATTAGCTCGTTTTGTGTTGTAGATCTCTGCATTTCATGTACATATAATGGAGTTTAAGTAAAAGAATCCTTTTCTTTTTTTGCTCAATTATGCGTATGTTATGTTGGCTAAAATTTATTTTTCCAGCAGTTTCCCCTTTTTTCCTCAATCTCAAGCCACAATAATAGTAAGTTCTTAGGGTTTTCCTTTATAAATAGATGATCCAAGGAATTTTCTAATCCAAAGAAAATCTATTCTATACTTCTATGCACAAATTCTAGGGTTTCTTTATCTTCCCATCAATTTGCAACAAAAATGGCCTTGCTCTACCCATACATTTCTTAAGTCTAATAGGCTTTCATCCCTTCCTCCAGTGGGGAGTTCAATCATCTTCATCCACAATTATGCGTAGATTGAAATATTTATGTTGGCCAATAGCACTTTCGAGGTTTAGGATCTGGAAGCTTGTTTATGAGTTCTTCTTATTGAAAACTTCCTCGAATTTTGGTATTGGATCAAGAAGTGTCAAACCACTTTCTATCTAGGATAAAAGTCAATCACTAGGATTGGTTGGTGTGGAGACTGTCCCTGAGAAACTTTTCTCACTATTTTTCTCCATGATTTTATAAAGTGCAAAACTTCTTACGCTATCTCCCAAGAGTATGCCTCCTCATTGATGTCCCCAATAAGACAAATTGGTGTCAAGGGGCTCTTGCTAGATGATTTCCACATGAGTGGCTCGAGATACCTTTATCCTTGCAAAATCATGTACTTGCTTTGAAGAGAATGAATTCTCATGTTTTTCCGGCCCTTTGACACATCGCCGCTATCCTTGTCGAGATATCTAAGGCTTCATCTTCCTCTATTTAGGTAGGTGCTACCTCTTAGCTAGATCCCATCCCTTCGATCTTGGTACTTAGGACCATTGTGGTAGGCTTCTTGTCCTTCTTAAGAGGAAGTTGTGGCATTTCGGAGGTGCACATCCAACCCAACACTTCTCCTACTCTTTCCCATCTATCTTTTCCATGCATAACACCAAGGGGCATTAAATCTTTAAGGGGTAAAAGAGAAGTGGATTTTAGGACTGAATATCTATTGAGGAGGCAAATACTTAGGCCTTATCTATCCGGGGGTTCCATTAGCGGAATACAGCATTGTTATGCTCAATATGTCCTTTGCTCAATTTAGGCCTTTGTCCTTTATTACTGCTTGAATTTATTTTTCTTACCTATTAAAAACAAGTTAGCACAAGAATCTTTTGGTGATTTTGCAAAGGAATACAAGATTGCTCTTTCCCTAAAGGTGATAACAGCAATATAACAAGAATCTTCTAGTGATTTTGATTAAATTTAGCTTTTTTATTTATGTAATTTTGAATTTTGGCTTCTTTATAAGCTTTAATATACGTGTTCCCTTTGTAATTAAGGAAACATTGGTACTTTGTTAGGTTTTTAATTGATGGTGAAA
Organism: Carnegiea gigantea; assembly: GCA_029747015.1. Classification (NCBI taxonomy): domain Eukaryota; kingdom Viridiplantae; phylum Streptophyta; class Magnoliopsida; order Caryophyllales; family Cactaceae; genus Carnegiea; species Carnegiea gigantea. The sequence continues at coordinate 19,095 of JAKOGI010000914.1, read as the reverse complement.
TATAAATGTCTCGGAATTTTATTTGAATTTCAAGTGAGAATTCCATAGTTAATGTTATGTCTAGCTTTCTTTTGCTCAATTTAGGCTTTTATCCTTGATTATCGCCTGAATTTGTCTTTCTTACCTATTAAAACAGGTTAGCACTATAAACTCATCTTTAGCAAATGATTATGGTTTTACCCTTTTTTTACCTTTTTGTCTTCTATTACTCTTTTAAAAGAAGGTTTTCAGTTAGTAGGAATTTTGACTTCAAAGTAAACTTTGCGCACTCATGCTTGTCTTGTCACTACATCAAACCTTGTCGCCAATTTTTAAATTTTCTTCTCAATGTTGAAAAATGATTGCTGAAAATTCTTCAACAACCGTATGTAAGAGCGCTCTAACTTGTATAGGGGTGTTGCAGAGGCTCCCCTTAGGAGTAAAGACCTTGTGGCAGCGTTAGGCATTAGTTTGATGAACTTTTGCTTGGATCCATTAGTAGTCATCAATGGCGTCATGCCAAAAGTTTCAAAAGTAAGGGGGATGTCAGGAAGAACTTAGATCTGGATACCAAACGCTTCGATGTCTGTCTCCCTAGCACCAATTGCTTTGTAGTACAACCCTCTAAGGGGTTTTATGCCATTTTTAGGGGCATTTCCAATTCCAATTGAGGTTTGTCATTTCTTCCATCACCAAACGGTAGTTACAACTCTACGCGGCTAGGCCTTATGAACTTACTCCCAATGGCATTTCTAGCATCGTTACCTATGAGGTTTTTTATCTCATACATTAGCGAAAACATCATGTGGCTGAGTTTATACAACTTTACCCACTTCAAGGATCCCAACGGATACATCTTTCAAGTTTTATGCAGTGAGAGTCTCCCCCTATGAAGCCCTCTGAGATAAAACGTTAAGATGGGGTGGGGGTGTATGTTAAGTATGTCCATGAAAAGTGGAACTCTCTTGCTAGCGCTCTAAGACCCAAGTGTGCCACCTAGTTAAGGAATATTAAGAAGAAACTTCCTCTTAAGTTGGAGGAAATTCAAGCGAAAAATGTTCACACAGAGAATGCATATTGCTAATCTCGAGGTCATCAACTTTCACTAGGGTTATGTCTTTGGATATAGACTTTATTCCTAATTGTACTTTGCTTCTAAGATCTTTACTGTTTGCATGTCTATTTTGGAAATCTTAGCTAAATCTTTACCCCTTTTGCAAGTCATGCACCTTAATAATGAAAGTTTTGGTGGACTAGTCTTTATCAAGCTTTTTTGCTTGGACTAGCCTAATGGTCAATCCTAGTGACTTATCTAATTTAGTCAATCTCTTTTTGGGATTTTATTGGGCTTTGGCCCAATATCTCTTAGATTTTTTATCTACCTAATTAAGGGGAAAAATTGAAGTGTAAAAATAGTTACTCAGAGGTAGAATTGAAGACAAAATCAAAGATTATGAGAATACTATTGTGAGCCAAGCAACCAAAACCAACGTGCTAAATAAGACTGTTAAAAACTTACCTGAACTAAGTGTTACGTATTTTTTTGTGGCGAGGCATGACTAACACTACCCCCCTTAAAGCTTCCTTGTTTGTAATTTTCACAGTGCCCAAATTTTTATATCATTTGATGTCATCAAATAAGTAATTATTCTATAACTTAAAAATAACATTAAGAAATAACAAAAGAGAATAAACTTGCAATTGTGAAACTGGAAGATAACATATTCACCTGAAATGACAAGTCACAAACCATCATCCTTGCCACCTATGCATAATACTTGTTGAGGTTTTAAATGGGAAGAATTAAATTAGCTACAAGCTTAAAATCATAGTTGTTACTCTTTAGCCCTTTTGGGCTAGCCATAGCTATGCCCTTGTAAACTCCCTATAATTGAAAGCCTTTTTTCTTTTCCTCTCTATATGCCCTAGATGCGCATAAAAATAGCAAATATTAGGCAATTTTTCATATTTGACCCTGAGTTCCACCTTCAGACCATCCTTCAATTGAAATCCCACGCTATTTAGGAAAGAGCTACTCTCCTTAGTCTTCCTTACCCTCCTTTTCTTACTCTCAAACATGGTTAAAGCAGAGTACTCACTCTCCCTTACTCCCCTTTACTCTTCCCTACTCTCCCTATCCAAACAAATCCTTAGAGTTTAAACCTCAGGGATTTATACCACCCCGATCCCCTAAATCGTCTTTGCTTCATAAACACTCCAATGTCATTCACCACCGCTTTGATATTCCTCTCTTTTCTCCGCTCAAAAGAACGGCCATAAACCCTAACATAAAAAGGGGCATGTGCTAGAGATTCTGTCACCATCGAGGGAAACAAGTCACATGTAACTTTTATTAAAACCACCACGGATATCAACAACTAGGGTTCTCAATCAAGCAAATTTTCCTTCTCTTTCCAATGGTAGACTTGAAAGAGAGAGACATTATTAACAATTTCATTGGCCTTAAATCCATTAAAAGGTTGCCACATTTTCTCCAGTGTTCATGAAAATAAAAGCATTAAATTCTCCTCATGGGAATCCGCTTCTTCCCATCGAACACTAGCCTTCTCCTTCCTCTTGTCATGACTAGTTTGGTCCTTGCAGTCCAGACTCACTGTCGTCACTATCTTGAAAGTCCAAGAAGCTCGACTGTAAATTGTCATGAACAAGAGTTCCACATCGAAAAAGTGATGGGAGGGTCTTGGGCTTATAAGCAGTGGCACTGCACACCCCATCAGACTGACCTTTTGGAGAGAAGGTAATGGCCCATGACAAGTAGTATCAGAGCCAACCCAGACCTAACTCCGATATCTCACTAAGTGCTCCGACGAATAGGGTAGACAGGGGGCCCCGTATGTGATAAGGGCGTTGCAGGATTGAGTGGGAGAGAATGTCACGAACAAGAGTCCCACGTTGAAAAAGTGATGGGAGGGTACTGGGCAAAGAAGTGATGGTGCTACACACCCATCAGATCGACCTTTTAGGAAGAGGGTAATAGCCCCGTGACAGAGTACACTAGTGTCCAAACCCTACAAAACTCGGAAGAGACTCCGGCAAGATCGCAGCCCTGGGGGGCAGAGGTATTACTGCTAGCATAGTTTCTTAAACATATAGATAGTAAAACAACAAAAGTATCCCACTTTAATTTGGGGTTATATAATATTACCCTCTTCCTAAAAGGCCGATCTGATGGGGTAAGTGAATTTTGAGCTGACTTTGGAATCCACTTCCAAACGGTCTTTTTTCTAATAGAAGAACTCCCCCTCTAGTTGACAATCTTTTTTTGTAATCTCACCCACACGACATGCAATGTACAATTGCTACAATTCTGCCATTCAAATATTCAATAGCTTTCAACCCGTCTTGAATGTATACAAATCTGACAAAATCATGCTTTGTACCAGATTTTCTTCCAAATTTATTTGGAATATAAGCATCCATTGTTGGAATTCTCTAAGAATAAAATAAAAATGGCAGGTTTTTGTGGTACTTATCTAAAAAGCGGGATAAGCATGGTGCCCTTTCAAGTTTACCCACCTTAGCCAATCCTTTCGATGAAAAGGTGGGTAAGTATGGTACCTCTTCAAGATTTAACCGCCCTACCCTATCCATTTTTGGTGCCTCTTCAGGCATGATCACTCCTCTATATAAGGAGGAGTGAAATCACAATCACAGATATAAAATCAATGTGAGTGAGTGCAGCACCCTCATCGATTAACCTTTAAGAGAACCTTGAAACACACACTTGTTTTACCAAGTAGATTATCCCTAAGATTATTTGTGGTGCAACAAATAAGTCTTAAGAAAAGTGTTCCTTTTCATGATTTACCTAGTTTATCCTGTACCACATTCAACCCAAATTTTCTAACAATCTTAAGACTTATTTGAGATGGCGTTAATTCGTGAAATGACATCCAACTTTCAGAAGTTAGACAAGTTCGAGGGCGTAGGCTTCCATCGCTGGCAAAAGAAGATGCATTTCCTTCTTACAACTTTGAAGGTTGTGTATGTGCTTAACACTCCCTACCTAAAAGAGACGGAAAATAAGACTTTGGAGCAAGCTTGTCGAAGATCCAAGTCCAACAATGATGACTATATTGTCGAGGCCATATCTTGAATAGCATGTTTGATGCCTTTTTCGATGTCTATCAAGGCATGGAATTGGCAAAGGAATTATGGGAGATGCTAGAGAACAAGTACATAACAGAAGATGCCTTTAGTAAGAACTTCCTTGTAAGTCAATTTCATAACTATAAAATGGTTGAAAGACGCTCTGTTCTAGATCAATTACATGAAATTCAATGAATCCTAAGTCACTTCAAGCAACATAAGATGCACATGGATGAGACCATTATAGTTTCCTCTATAGTGGACAAAGTTCCCCCCCTCTTAGAAAGATACTAAAAGAACTTTCAAACATAAGAAAGAAGAAATGTCACTTGAGGAATTGGCCAACCATCTTTGAATAAAAGAAGAGTTACGTGTGTAGGATGAGTCAAAGGAACATGTCTCCAAGATTTATGTTATCGAAGATGGCGAGTCAAGCGCAGTGCCAAAGGGAAACAAGAAGATGCCTAATAAGGACAACAACAACAAGGGCAATAAGAAGGCTAAAGTGGTTTCTTGAGAATGTAATAAACTGGGCCACAAGAAAAGCGATTGTACCATTTGAAAGCGCAAACATGGCTTGAGCAACCAAAAGGCAAAAGCAAAGGACAACTTTGCAACCATGATCAATGATCAAATCAATATTGTCCAAAGTAACAATGATTGGTGGGTTGATTGGAGTGCTTCCAAGCATGTGTGTAAGGATCGCTATTTCTTCAAGACTCTTGTGTTGGTTGAAGATGGAAAAGTGCTCCACATGGGCAATACTTCTACTGTTGATGTTAAAGGAATAGGTCAAGTAGAGTTAGTCTTCACTTTTGGAAAAATTCTTACTTTAAATGATGTATATTTTGTGCCGGAAGTTAGAAAGAATCTTGTTTCTGGTTTCCTTCTCAATAAGTTTGGCTTCAAATAAGTGTATGAGGCCGATAAGTTCATCTTGTCTAAGGGGAGTGTCTTTATGGGGAAGGGTTATGCTAGTGGTGACATGTTTAAATTAAATGTAATTACTCCTTCTAGTGGTAATAAGATGAATGATTCTGCTTACATGCTGGTGCATTCTTTATCTTCTCTATGGCATAATCATCTTAGACATGTTAATTACAAACGATTAAAAGAGATGTCAAGAGTTGAGTTAATTCCTAATTTTGATGGAAACATAGAGAAATGTAAGACATGCATGCTAGCAAAGATCACTAGAAGTTCTGTTCCAACTGTTCAAAGAATGACCAAATTACTTGAATTAACTCATAGTGATTTAGGTGATTTTCATAGCACTCCCTCTTTTAGGGGAAAGAAATACTACGTCACTTTCATTGATGATTTTACAAGATATTGCCAAGTATACCTTTTACATGCTAAAAGTGAAGCACTAGACATGTTTAGGATATTTAAGAATGAATTTGAGTTGCATTGCGAAACCTTCATTAAAAGACTGAGATCGGATAGGGGTGGTGAATATTATGATCCAAGTTATTTCCAATCAACTGATATAATCCCTGAGGTCACAGCACCTTATACGTCATAACAAAATGATGTGGCGAAAAGGAAAAATAGAACACTAACTAAAATGATCAATACTATGCTTTCTAAATCCGGTTTAAGTGAAGGCTTTTGGGTTGAAGTGATGCTCATAGCATGCTACATCCTAAATAGGATTCCTAATAAAAGGAATTCAATTACTCCTTGTAAATTATGGAATAAGAAAAAGCCAAACCTGAGTTATTTCAGAGTTTGGGAGTGTAGAGCTATTGTAAGAGTCCCGGAACCTAAGAAAAGAAAATTGGGGGAAAGAGGAATTGAGTGCATCTTTATAGGCTATGCTGAATGTAGCAAAGCCTACAGGTTTTTGGTTATAGAACCAAATGCTTCTATTACGGTTAACACCGTGATAGAATCAATTGATGCCATTTTTGATGAAACTAGATTCTCTTCAATTCGTAAACTAAATGATTTTATTCTAACCACTATGACTCAAAATAATGATCAAGAACAAGGAGACATAGTGGAAGTAAGGAGAAGTAAACAGATTAGAAAAGAGAAATCCTTTGGTTCAGATTTCTTTGTCTATCTAATAGAGGGAACAAGGGATTCCATTGAAAATGAAATACCCTATGTTTATAGTATTCATTCGGATCCTAACTCATTTAAAGAGGCTATGGAATCTCAAGAGACTTCCTTTTGGAAAGAATTAGTCCAAGATGAAATGGACTCAATCATAGAAAATAACACATGGGTCTTAATTGATTTACCCCGAGAATGTAAGCCTATCACATCAAAGTGAATCTTTAAAAGAAAAAAGAAAGTAGATGGTACCATAGAAAGGTTCAAAGCCCATTTGGTCATAAGGGGTTTTAACCAAAAACATAATATTGACTACTTTGACACATATGCACCGGTGGTTAGGATTGCAATCATAAGAGTTCTCATTACTCTTGCTGCAATTCAAACGCTAGTAATTCACCAAATGGATGTGAAAACAGCATTCTTAAATGGTGAATTAGAGGAAGAGGTGTACATAAAACAACTAGAAGGTTTTGTTTTTCCAAGCCAAGAAAACAAAGTACGCAAACTCATAATATCATTGTATAGCTTAAAACAAGCACCTAAATAATGGCATCAAAAGTTTGATGAAGTAGTGCTATCTTATGGGTTTAGTATCAATGATTCTAATAAATGTGTATATTCTAAATTTGAATATGGAAAAGGTGTGATTATATGCTTATATGTTGATGACATGCTAATTTTTGGCACTGACTTAGATGAAGTAGAGAAAACCAAGTGTTTTCTATCATTCAAGTTCTCCATGAAAGATATGGGGGAGGCCAATGTTATATTCGGTATTAAGATCATTAGAAATAATGATGGAATCCACTTGTCTCAATCTCATTATATTGAGAAAGTACTTAGGAGGTTTAATTACAAAGATTGCTCTCTTGTGGCCACTCCTTTCGATCCAAGTTATAAGTTAACTCATAACGGTGGGAGACCTATTGCACAAATTGAGTATGCAAAGGCCATAGGGTGCTTGATATATGCCATGACAAGCACGAGGTTGGACATTGCATTTGCCATTGGAAAGTTAAGCCGTTATACTAGTAATCCTAGTAAGTTTCATTAGCATGCAATATGTCGGGTGTTGAAATACCTGAAGAAAACTCAAGATTATGGCCTATGCTATTCAGGTTATCCTTTAGTCTTGGAAGGATATTCAGATGCAAGTTAGATAACTGACAAAGAGGATTATGGCTCTATGTCAGGTTATATATACTTGCTTGATGGAGGGGCAGTGTCTTCGGCATCCAAGAAATAAACTTGCATTAGTGACTCCACCATAGCTGCTGAGTTTGTAGCTTTTGCTGCAGCTGGTAAGGAGGCAGAGTGGCTGTGGAATTTGCTATTGCAAGTGTCTTTATAGCCAAAACCAATGTTGCCACTCTCCATACTTTGTGACAGCAAGATCACACTGTCCAAGGTTTATAGTCATGTTTATATAGAAAATCAATACATATTAGACTTACACTTTCCTATGTCCATCAGTTGATCAAAGATAGAGTGATCATAGTTAATTATGTGCAAATAAATGAGAATCTTGCAGATCCTTTAACTAAGGGTCTAGCAAGAGACTTGGTGTTAAGAACATCAAGGGGGATGGGACTTAAGCTCATATCTATAATTACTAGTAAGGAAGCCTCAACTTAATTCGTGGTATGACATCACATTCTAAGTTCAATTAGTGACAACTTTACATAGTGATTGGAAGCACTAATATATTTTATCCTAAGGTAAGAGTGCTTGAGTACTGTAATATTATATGAGGGTGAGTTTTATACTCTTAATAGATCTTGATTGAATGGCTTGTATTACAAGAGCATATTTCAAAGGTCTATCTAAGGGAGTGTGAAGTGTGGCCGCTTCAAAGAGCAACAAGGCTTGGCTTGATGCACTCATGATTGATATGGATACATGGCCGGATAATAGTATCAAATTTTAAGTGTGTAATGAGACTTCTGTGAAATGTATCCAATTAATCAAAGAGGATGTATAGTTCAAAGACTTGTCTACTATTTACATTCAGATTAATTGAAATTCTATTTCACTAAATGGAAGTTCAAATCGTGAGATACTTCTCTTATACATAAATCTCCTTGTGTTCTCGATTGTGATTGTGTATTCGCTGGAATGACGGGGATTTGTTTTATATCTTGGAAAAGGCGGGGGATTGTTGGAATTTTCCAGGAATAAAATAAAAATGGTAGGTTTTTATAGTACTTATTCGAAAAGGTGGATAAGCATGGTACCTTTTCAAGTTTACCCACCTTATCCAATCCTTTCGATGAAAAGGTGGATAAGTATGGTACCTCTTTAAGATTTAACCGCCCTACCCTATCCATTTTTGGTGCCTTTTCAGGTATGATCACCCCTCTATATAAGGAGGAGTGAAATCGCAATCACAGATATAAAATCAATGTGAGTGACTGCAGCACCCTAATCGATTAACCTTTGAGAGAACTTTAAAACACACACTTGTTTTATCAAGTAGATTATCCCTAAGATTATTTGTGGTGCAACAAATAAGTTATAAGAAAAGTGTTCCTTTTCACGATTTACTTAGTTTATCCTATACCACATTCAACCCAAATTTTCTAACATCCATAACCTTTTCATAACTACTAAACAGATCCTTAAAGTTGGCAATATTCAAATCAGCCGACAGATTATCAAAAAAGATAGAAAAGACTTCTGAATTATTACCTCAAATCTCAGGGATATGTTCTCAATTTGGTAGCAGAGCATATCTGGAGGTACACTTCTTACGGCGCCTGGGAAACAAATCCTCATATCCACCAATTTTTGTCCAGATTAACGCATTCCCTTGCTCAAATCTAGCCTTTGCATTGTTTAATTTCGAAGGAACCTATTATTTTTTTGGAGGTTTACTTCATTACTATTTTAACAAGTGACCTTATTTTCAGACCTTTGGTCGTAGATTGCAATTTGCTTGCGAATTCTAATGTAACACTGAGGTTTCTTGTTGCGACGTGCAAGTCCCAGATCCTCAAATTGTTGAATTACCTTTCCTTTAGGCTCGTGGATCTAATCTCTTATGCCATGATTTCCTTCCACATTTTTGGAAGTTTCTCGTGTTGTTCCCTCCGGGTTTAGTTCACAGACAGTGCTACGAAATGTGCATACGGGGCTTGGTTGGGCTGGGACTGCAGACAACATTAGGCATATTTATTATTGTTCCTCACTTGACCCTGTTTGTCTCTAGCATTTTAAGCCTACTGGATTGTACTAATTTGATTTTAGAGTGTTTGTTTACGCAAATTCCTTGTTTGCTGGTTGTACTTAAAGCTTTTCATACTATTTTGGTGTTCATGCTTCTTTCTTTCTGGCAGTGGCTTCTGTATGATCTGTTTCCTTCTCTCAATACACAAAACATTACTCTAATGATTTTTGTTACCAAATCCATGCACGGGAAAAGCAATCTTCTCTCATATCATGTTGTATAATGCTTTTGCGTATGACACTTGCAGAAGGTATAGATCTCTCATCACTAACTTGTAGGCAGAACTCTATGGCCTTAACTTGTTTACTGTGCTTTGTTAGTTGATATTGAATCTATTATGTTGAGCGAAAAGCATAAACATAGCAGTGCCTCCTGCATTTCCACGGTCATTATTTAGACTGCCTTCAGGCCTGGACACATTTTTGTACTCATAGTGAATAACTTAGGGCCTTTCTATTGTAAATATATTGGACGAGAGAATAAGAGGCAAAGGAGCAAGTTGGATTAGCATCTGGCATATTGGAGTATATTGGGGTGAGTTGGAGCTTATTGGAGCGGGTTGGAGGGGATTAGAGCATATTGGAGTCGACTGAAGTGGATTGGAATAGATTCGAGAAAGTTGGAAGAACAATTAGCAGCTTGGAGAAGAATGGAGTGGGTAGCATTTAAGTTTTGTAGTTATCGATGATTATATTTTATGCAATAAATTATTTGTAATACTCGCTTACACTGAAGAAGATTATGTAGCAGATAAGTTGGATGTCATCGTAAGCAAGCATTATTGCATGAATTATTAATATTTTTCTTATGTCTAGAAAATCTAGTAGTGATTTGCAGCTAAGTAAACACATTTCGTTACAACAAAAAGTTGCATATAGAAGTTTAGTGGCTGTTTATCGATGATGACATCATTTTAGGCATTGCATCCCTACATTCCATTTGTTTCCTTTTTTTTTTTTTTGGGTAATCGCCCAACCAGTTGGGTATTGTTACAATGCTCATTGGTCTAGGTAAAATTGGCCTTTTTTTTTTTTGCTTTCTGTTGTAAGATATATAGCACCTATTTTTGTTATTTTCTTAACTTCGCCACATTGTTATCCTTGTCGAAATTTATTGTTAATAATTTTTCTAAAAAAATTATTGTTAAAGAATTATTATTTTCTACTTACAGCGGTTGAGGTTAATTGTTATCAATGCAAACAAGTTCACATATATTTTTTTTGCTAGTGGATTGAATTGACTTCAAGCGGATTTGAATGCTAAGGAGTAGGTTGGAGGGAGTTGGAGTCTGTTGAAGCAAGTTAGAATAGTAGTTAGCTTGTTGAAGCACGTTGGAGTAGATGGGAGCATGCAATAGACATAACATGCTATAATGAACATACCCTTAGAATGCAATGTTAAGCATTTTAGAAGTGGTATTTACCGGCCCATGTTGTGTCTCACCTATTTTCTTGGACACTCAAATTTCATAGACGAGGCTTTTGGAGCTGTCATAGCTACAACATCATTAGACTCCACTATTGCACAACCATAATCGTATTGAATGTGGAAGATACAAGCATCTAAGAAGGTTTACTAATTACGATTTTCTCATAATGTAATCGCAGTACTTCGGCTTTGCTATTTGCCACTAAATATGTTATAATGAGGGAAATGCATAATGAGATTAGTCTTTCTTGCATTGCCGAGGCCTTTATTCAAACTGCCTTCTAGTTCAAACAAATTTACGTGTCCATATAGTTATGTTAGAACATAATGTCAAACATCATAAAAGTGGGTTGTCCCTACTTGTATGTTGTCTCACTTTTTTTCTTAAGCACTCAAATCCCATAATCGAGACTTGAAGAGCAGTCCTAGTTGTCTTATCATGGAACTCCACTATTCGCAAGACCCACATTAATTGGTTCTTGATGGCGAAAATGCAAGCAACCGTGCGTATATAGTGCATATAGCTCTTGTATTGTTTGTGTTGAGTTACCTATCGTGAGAGAATGGGATGGTTCAGTTTGTCCCAGTCTCCTCTGTTGGGGCTATTCGCTTTTTTGTGCTTAGTACTTGGAACCTTAAGGTATTTGGGCTTTTATTAGGATTTATGCTTACTAGTGGGATTTTTATGATATTTTCATTCAAAGCCTCTTAGTAGAAGTTGCCAAAGACACTATAAAAGCACAATTCCCCTTCTAAGAGGGACTCTTTAACAAAGCCTTTCAATGAAAATTATCTGTAGGAATACCAAAGGTATTGAAAAGTAACAACAATTACAAGAAGCTAAATTCTTAGCTAAGACTCATAAACCTGATATGATCTTTCTTCTAGAAACAGTAGTTAATGAAACCAACGTCCACAGAATCGTTCCACAAATGGCCTTTGAGCACTATGACTTTGGCTCCTCAGTTAGCCACTCTAAGCTGATAGTAGTTTTGTAGAATAATAGAAATATAAATGCTTCTATCCTAGTAATAGACAAAGGGCAATCCACATAATGGTGCATGATGTGGAAAATGCTAAATTCTCTATTATCTCAGTAAGTTATGCATCGAGACAAAATGGAGATAAAAACAAATTTCGGCAGCATCTATCTCAGATACGTAATGTTGTAGATATCCTCTAGTTTATACTAGAAGACTTTAATGAAATAGCAAGTCGTATTAAAAAACTAGGATGCCCCGCTATAAATATTAATAGATTTCAAATTATAAATAGCTTCTTTTCAACAATTAATGCATAAACCCTTCAAATAATGCGCAATATATTCGCCTGGAAAAAAGGGTGCATATAGAACTCGTTTATGAAAGGTTTGACAGAACTTTTGCTAGAAATGAATGGGCAATTCTCTATGCCAATGCTAATGAATCACACAGTAATTTTGTGCTCTAACCATTGTCCCATTATTGTTCCAACCCACATTCAATGGACAAGGCTAAGGCATTCCTGTCTCCTTTCTAAAATTTCGTAAGTGTCAAATTGTTGACAGCAAAGTTTGAAGGAATTGGATAAATAACTACAAAGGTACTGACATATTTAAATTATCCAAAAACTGGAAATTTTGTACGATGTTAATGAATGGTCAAAAAAGAACAACGGCAATATCCATGATAAGCTTAAGAAAAATGCTCATAAAATTAATTGTGTGGAAGAAAGCCCATCCTAACAGCCATATATTTTACTTGTGATCCAACAACTGACTACTAAAACAAAGAGAAAAGCTAAAGTTTGACCAAAAACACAGGGGGAAGGTGGCTCAAAAGGAATGACTAGAAAGGGTGATAGAGACTCAAAATTCTTTCAAAATAGTATAAACTCGGGAAGGAGAAAACCAGTTATGAAACTTCATGATGGTTGCAGTGCGTAGATTAATGATAAAAAAAAATGTTTAAAGACAAGTTCATTTTAGATATACACAATGATCCAAATATGTAGACAACACTACTAGAACAATCCCAAACCTGGGGCCACCTAAGCTAATATGAGATCTACATAACATTGATCGCACTAAAATTCTAAACTTGTAAGAGGTTAAGGAATAAGGATGTAGTTTTTGGCATGGACTCTAGCAAAACACTAGCACATGATGATTTAGGGTAGCACGACAAGAAATGTTGTGCCTACCCATGCTTAAATATGCCTCCTTCCACGCTTATATCTGTAGCAGAGTATATTCGCCACACTTGAGGTAAGCGTGCATAGGGCATCAGTGGGGAAAAATTCGCCACGCTTAATAAGCATGGCCGATAGTGCGGTACCCATGCTTATATCCATGGAAGCCAACGTCATCTACCACGCTTATAGGTGTAGGTAGGTTACCCTCACTTGTATTCGTAGTTAGAGTTTCTTTTGAGAGAAAAATCATTTTGGCCACTCCCTCGCTTATAAGTATGGCGTAATGCATTTTATGACAAACTTTCAATCGTTGTAAGCAGGTAACTAATTTTGGCGAGAAAATTTTTACATAAAATAAATAAAAAGTCATTGTATTTAAAAAAATGTAAATAGTTTGTGTTCACTAACGTATTTTATATATATATATATATATATATATATATATATATATATATATATATATATATTTGATCATACTATAAATGATACAAAAAGTATGGCAACTTTATAACCATAAACAAATTGTTATCAATTAAGTTCCAAAATAACTAGTATTCAACCACATAATGAAAAATACGAAATTGAATTCAATATGCCAATAAAGTATGCACCCACCATCTAAAAGTTGAGCTTGTTTGAAGTACACACAAATAAGAATGAAATGAAACAAAACAAATGAGATGGTATAAAATTCTACAACTTCAGGTGAACACTTTATGAACCCAAACTTTATATCTGATGCTATGACATGTAGCCCTTGGTTTTAACCTAGAATCACCAAGGCCATACATTAGAGTTAAGTACAACAAACAACGCTACTAATAGAAAAAAAATTTCTAAAGCGATTGCAAGATGTAATATCTATTAGCCTCCATAACTAGGTACTCCCGTTCTAAAAGCATTATATAATATCCTTATGCTTAGGTTTATCTTTTTAGTAAATTCAATGATTTTGAAAAAAATGGGCAAAGTTACGCCTAAAACTTGGCTATTTTCCTTTTGCAACAAGTCATAAATACAATCTCAACAGCCACACGTTGGAGCAAATCAACTCAATAGGCCACACGCCTTGAGTATCCAACACAAATCCAACCCATTGCCATGAATAAATCCAAGACTTGAACATAAATCAATTCAAGAGATGCGTGCTAGAAGTCCAAAAAATGAATGGGATTGAGAATTTGAATTGATAATAGGCATAATCAATGCAAAGGACAAAAATTATAGCCAACAAAAACCAAACAAAAGATGAAAGATACATGAACCATGCTTCAAGATAAACACCTTGGACCTTATTGTCCTATTTGTAACAGCAGCAATAAAATTATAGACCATGAAACACATACAAAGAAGAATCCTTCTGAGAACTTCAGAAGCTAACAGCAAATGCTATAGGTAAATCTACCCATGTATTGGTAATCAAAATTATTAACCTCTGTCCCTATGCTACACAACACCAATTGTTGAATTTTTTTTTCTTTTCATGTTACTGAGATGGGGGAAGCCAGAGTTCAATGGATGAAAAGCCCATATTTATTAACTTCACTCCTGTCCAGTTTGAAGAGATCCTCACAGTCACAAGGGTCGCTTTTGGGAGGAAATGACATTGATTAAAGTTATCACATGAGTTAAAAAACACAGTTAGGATGGGATGAAGGTGCAAGCATAAAAATCATGAGGAATATTAGGATATAATTAAGAGGATAGAATATAAAGAAAAAATAGAACTACATACAAGATACTTCTAAATAGAACTGTGCAGTGCTTGTCAGTCTTAAATTTCTGCATATTCTTGTCGAAATCCTTTTTCTCAACAAGTTGTGCAACTTTGTAAATTCTTTTTTAAGGTTTGTCCCCTTTTTCTTCTTCCTCCAATACAGGCCCTAAGGCACTCGTTCCAAGTTTCTCAATGGAGCATTAACATTTACATTTCATTCTTCGCATTTTATCCTTGACTGGATTCACATATACTTTTCTTAGATCTTTTCAGGTTTACCTATGTATTATGTCGTCAATTTGGCATAAATTCACTGCTACATCCTTATCTTGTGCACTGACATCTTCTCAACTTGTGTATATTGGAATCAAAAAATTGAAATAAATATGGATGAATGGTGAGCAACATCCATCTAGAATTTAGAAAAACTAGATATTATATCCAAAGTTTGGTAAAACATTAATTACGAATTACATATTCATTGAGCTGAAGAGAGCAAGCACTAAGGAAATACCTTTGTTGCATTAAGAGTATCTTCCACTTGTAACTTCTTTTCTTTTAGCTCAGTTTCAGTCTATGCTCCAACCTAGACACCACAAACAAAAGATGCATGACAATGACTATTGGGAAAGTAAAGTACACAATCTTTAACGGCAGTGAAAGAATCACCTGGATTATAGCTACCCCACTTAAGAGCTTTGCAATCCTTTCATTTAACTTTTCTCTTTCATACTCCTGATCAATGTCATGTAAACCAATGTCTTTTGTATTAGTTTCAAAGATTCTTTAGTTTGACAACACCAGTAGCAAAACGAAACCAGAACCACAAACAGTGTGCAGAATTTAACCTCGAGCTGACTTAGACAATTTATCGAACACCTGGTGCGTGCTATAAGCTTAGCATTGTTCAAGCCAATTCAATAAGCCATTAGCAGGCAAAAAAATCACATAAACAATTCCTACTATGAAACTTATAAAATCAACTTAACACAAAAAATCAACACCAACAATAGACTAAGAAAGCACAAAGGCAAGGAGGAGGTGTGAGAGATAGATTGGACCTTTAAACTTAGTAGACTTCAACCCATCCTCATTACATATCACACTATTGCCCAATTGTCTAGAAAAGCTGCTAAATTGCCCAAAAAAGGCGCTAAATTGCCTCACTTTGCGTTGGAATACTGACCAAAACCTCTGCCTTTGATTAAAGAAATAGAGAAGATGAGAGAAAACCTCTACCTTTGATTAGAAAACAGAGTTGAGGAGAGATTAAGGAAACACCGCCGATGAGAACAACCACCATCAATGTGTCACTTTGTGTTGGAAAATGTCGACGCCTAGAATTCTATTCGTGGACCACGACCATCATCGACGGTGAGAACGAACCGGGAGGGGCATACGCGACTGAGATGTGGAACCCAAGGGTTTCTTAGCACTGATTAGAATGAAGCAGGCAGCGAGCAAATCCCCTTTATTTTTTTTTTTAAAAAAATTCAATGGTCATCACTAATTTGGTGGTAAAACTTAAAATAAATTTTAAAAAATAAAAATATATGCTACAACACTTAATATTCGTGCGAAGTGCATCCTATTTATAAGATGTAAGTCTCCACGCTTAATATGTGTTGAAAAACCTTGATTACTTACCACCACTCTTATAAGAGTGGTTATATTTTTTCTCGCTTATTATGTGTGGGGATAGTACTAGGTGCTCATTTTCACTTATTTTCTTGCTACACTTAGCTAAGTGTGGTTAAACAAGAGTGGAAGCATCACCTTTTTTTCGTAGTGTAGGTTTTTTCAAGAATTATTGGCATATTGCCAAAATGATTGCTTGACTGCATTCTTGAATTTTTTACGAATGGAAAACTCCTCTCTAGTCATTACAGGCCCATCTGCTCCACTTCTTGACAAACTAATCTCCCCATTTCAAAGTGCACTCATTCCTCGAAAATTGATACATGAATGTCCTACTAATGTATAAAATTATCCATAAATTCAATGACATAAAAACAAATTCCTTTTCACTAACCATCAAATTAGATATGGAAAAGCATATGACATAATTGAATGGGATTTTGTTCTTAAATGCCTTCAAGAATGGGGCTATACCCAATTTGGAACTCTTGGATTGAGGAATGTGTCTCCTCATTATCATATTGAATAATTATGAATAATGGACCTAATAGTTTGTTCACCCCAACTAGATGAATCAGACATGAAGATCCACTATCCCCCTTTATCTTTATTTTATGTGAGTAATCCCTTCACCATATACTTCACATAGAAGCTAGTACTCAAAAATTGGGTACAAGTTTAATTTTGGTATAATAATTAGACAGAAAATAGGAATTCGACAAGCATAACAATAATAGAAATTTTAAGTTGGGGCTTAATAACCACCCTACTGCTCAAAAAATGCAAGGTATCTCTACACCTATTCATGAAATAAAAGACTCATTGAAAGACTCATTTTGTTAGGGATTGAACAACTCAGGTGATTTCTCCTTATAATCAGCCACCTAGGAGCCTATGGTGTCTAACCTACTGAAACATCCAAATGCTCCTTCAATTGGATTTGAAAAATTAATAATATGCCTAAAATTAAAGTGTTTTTATAACAACATTGACATAAAGTTCTGCCTATGACAGGTGCCCTTTTTAGAAGGAGACTGTATATTAATTCGGTTTGTTAAATATACCTTCATGGTGTTAAATATGTAGAATGCCTATTCAAAGACTCTAAGATAGTTATGAAGGTTGGAAAGTGGCTGACAAACATCATTGGTTTCCAGTTAGTGTTTCTCCTATTAAATGCCAAGACCTGTCACAATGCTTGGATGTGATTCAATCCTCTTATAAACGAAAATTAGTAGAAAAATTTTCAATTCTATTGTGAAACTAGGAATGTAAATGTCTTCAAAAATGAAATTTTCAATCTTCTTACTGGCCTAATGCGTGCAAAAAAAGGTAGTGTGGAATAGAGAATCTTAACTTATATGTCGGTTAACACTAATTCAAGGGGGGCTCCTTCACCTCCTTCCACCTCTATTCATCTTGTGAGATGACACTCCCTCCTTAGCCTCCAAGGTTCATTAGACTTAACTTTCATGGATCACTCAACAATTCCTCAGCAACAGCAGTCTCCATTGTTTGAGATTGGAATAGCATATTACACAAGGAGGAGTAGCGTGCTATGACAACACTTCAATTTCAGTAATAGAGGCCAGAGCATTACACAATTGATTAAGTCTAATAACGAAAGTAGTTTTTGATCAATTAGTTATAGAAGTAAACAAGATATCCATGCTTCGGAAGGGAAGATTTACATTCCCTTGCAGATTCATAATATTATCAAGGATATTTGTGCATGGAGAGAAAACGACATTAAAATTATTACCATGTGCTTAAAGAGGCAAAATATAGTGCCAAATTGTGTGTTTGCACTTGGGGCATTTTATTTTTGCTTCATTTTTATCTGATGTATGTTTTTTTGACAATTGTTAGGACAATTTTAATAGAGGTTGTAGTTGGGCAAACTCCTAGAAGAGCAGAGCTGTAACATTTTTATTATGACTCTTTATCCTAGTAAATAAAATAAATAATTACTCCTTCAGTTTTCTAATACTAGGGGCAGCTTGATGTGATTTTTTTCTTTAAAAAAATTATCATTAAAGCCTCATAAAGAAGATGGAAAATGATGTATTGTAAAAAGTGCATGATTATAACCATGAGTTTATAGTCAATAAATCAAGACACTTTAAGATTTTCTAAAGGGCCATCCAAAGTCTATCATCCTAAAATCTAATCCATCTATCCAGCTTAAATTTATTTCTTCATAAGAACGTAGGGAACTCAAGTATACAACGAGACTGCAAAGCAACCTAGCTCTCAAATATAAATAGTGGCCTTTGCCAAAATTGCCAAATTCACTGTTCTTTGTGGCACATTGAACCAAAGTTGTCACAAATATTTGGATGGATGTTCCTATGGTGGATGCCTTTTAAGTGACCAATCCGTAAACAGCACTACTTGGTCATTTAGAAAGATTCCCTTTTGTGTGATCAAAGCATCGTCATTATATGATTTACCACCAAGACTTGTGGCTTATCACAATTCCTCTCGCCTATAAATACCAAAGGCATACACAATGTCTTCACCCACAAAATGATCTTTGGTGAAAACTTCGAGGATATCAGACACCTTTAAGCTGGACATTGCTCCCACTTTCCAAGCTTCTAACGCTGGTGAATCAAACTCATCCTCACTTTCTCCAATATTATTTAAAATGAGATTCTTTAAGATTATGTTTCCTTACTTTCCTACCTCTCAAGTTTTTGGTGGGATAGTATACAAAGTCTCTTACACGTGTGTATATATACATACATACATATACATA